>VDFB02296650.1:0-27321 GCA_007258455.2 Sequoia sempervirens | reverse complement strand
GTATTGCGGCCCTTATTGGGTGTGGAGTCACAACATTGAGCAACAAGTTCCCTCAAGGGGCAACAACTCACCAGAAAAATGGAAAAGGGGAGTGAACCTCTCATTTAGTGCGGCCAACAAATTCTAGTTTGTTGTGCAGACAACAAGAGAAAAAGATATACAATTGTGTAGCAAAGAATTTTGTAGGGTAATTTAAACTCTCATGCTCCCGCAAAAGGTGAATCGTACATTGAAAAAAAATAATGATAAAATATTTAATGATAAATAAAGGTGTTCTTAAAGAAAAAAATAAAATGAAATAAGGGTGATTATCATGTACAGTAGAAATGATCATAATGATGGAGGTTGTCACCTAGCATAACAGGGTTAAAAATCATCAACGTTTGTAGCAAATAGCAAGAGATCTAACAAACTATAGAAGCCTTTACATCCAACAAGACAGGGATTTGGCACTAGCACCATTGTAGGAATGAAACCTATTATAGTCTGCCACCAAAAATTTTCTTCAACGCTGTGCTTTATTTTAGGGTTGGGGGTTGCCTTCAAATGACTTAATTTCTTCTCACATCATTTCCCTTCTTTTGTACTCTAAGGGGCTTACTATATGGTCTTATGGGTGGATTGGGCTTCTATTTTCGTGGATCAAGTGGTCCCATGGAGCAAACAAAATTATGCTACAAGATTAATTAGAATCTCCTCCTAAAAAATAGCAGCCCCTACCTTTTAGGACTGCAAATTTCAGTGGGTGAATTTGAGGTGAGGCTAGAAATTTCCCATATAGCTTAGAAATTTTTTAGGAATTTTTTCTGCCACTTGTCTATCAGTTTAAATTTTAACTAAAAAATGAGAGAATTTTTATTTGTTTATTAATTTTTATCAAATTGCTCCACTTCGTCCCTTGATTTTTGGAGCTCAAACTTTTAAACTAAATTGCAAAATTGAATTCACGGGACCACCATCTTTAAAATATTCCTAAAAAATCTTAGCAGCACTGCTATTTTTTAGGAAGCCCCCCTCCACGGGACAGTACCCTTATGTTGAAGTATTTATATAATCAACAAAATAAATACTAACTCTTTCCTAGTTAGAATAAATAAAAGAAAACTTTTGACACACAATATATTCCCTTAATCCTAATGATGGAACCCTTGTAATGCAATATCAATTTAAATCTATCATATATTATTCACTATATTATAATTTAATCTCTTTTTAAATTACAATAATAAATTTTTAAATTTAGAATATAGATTATATAAGATAATAGTAAATTTATACAAAACTCTTAGATTGTAAGCATGTATAAAGATATTGCTTTGGGAAGTAGGTTAAAAATAATTAATTCAACATTTTATAGGAATTAAATTCTTTATCTTTTTATTAAGAATACACACAAACAATATACCAACTCTATTATCATTAAAATTATATTTATTTAAAATATAAAATATAAATTGGCATTTAATTTTTGCAATGTTTTGATATTGGAGTAGGAAACAAATAGTTTGAGAGATACACTTCCTTAATTAAATGTCTAAATAGTGGTAGTGAGATAATTTAACAAAACAACCAAACCAACATTTCAACAATTTTTGTTACCCTGCATTCTACGAAGCTTAATATCATTTACATAGTATAATGTCTATCTACAATCCTTGAGGTTGTCTTGCAAGATCAATTGAAATAATTACTTAATATGCTTCCAACATGCCCATGAACTATTTTTTTCTCTTCATGACACATTATGTTGTAAGTCAAACTAATGCATATACAAGGATAACATTGTCCCTTACATGCTCGACAATCCTACTTTTAGAGGCTAAGTAGCTTTTCATTGGTGAAGTTTATAATCCATAAATTCTACACTAAGGTAGTAAATGGGTGTTCATTATTTAATGATAAAAGAGCATACAAAAATTTTTGTTGGCTTTGGTGTGATGCTTGAATGTTTTTTTTTTTTGGTGATGCAAGGTATGAAGACATAATATTTCAATTCATTCCACAAAAAAAAAAAATTGTGCTTATGTCCACATTTTCAAATATAGGCATAGCATCATCACTATACTTTTAATCAACTCTCATTGAACAAAGACTCCAAGTCTCTCATGCATATCAACCATGCCATCAAACAAGCAAACAACATATGTACTTGTCTCCATCAAAGTCCAAATTTTGAAAACACCTATAAACTTGTATCAAGAAATACCAATTCCAATAACTTGTTTTACCATCATATAGGTCATAATAACATATACTGACACAAGTTCTTTTCCCTTCCAATCCATCCAAATACTTACATGATCCCACCACAAATATTAGGATCCCACAAGTGATCAAATATGAACAAAATCCTCTCTACTCATCCAAGGGAAAAAACATTGAATCCAATGCATAGTACTCTACAACTTCTCTCTGTCACTTAAAATGTACAATCTGATGGCTGGATAGATGTTGCCCCTAAATTGAGTGCTAAATTCTCGAGCTGTTCATTAAAGCAGGTCAAATTTCTGGACGTGTAAAGTACAGATTTGTTGGAGGGAGTAAAGCTTGGACGGCAAAAACTGAGGAATTCTCTTTGGATGGCAAAAACTGAGGAATTCTCTTTCGATTACGGAAGCAATTTTGACCTGGCATGTGCGAAACAAAACAATCAATTAACTTTCCCATTTTTAACTCATGTTGTCCCCGATTCATATCACACAAATCAAATTAAAAAAAAAATGTTTAATTATTTTTCTATATACAATAAATTCAAAAGTTACTATGTGTGGAGGAGGTGTGATTTGATTGAGTTTGATGGTCTGTGGGTTGACTTTGAAGTTTATAGTAGAATTGTAATATTCAAATCAATTAGTTTTTATAATTTCACTTACTATATTTTTATATAATAATATATATGACATTTTAATTATTAGGAAACTACTAAAAATATTATTTAATATTCAAATTTGTAATATATCTATTTTATAATATTTATTATATAAATACATATTAATTTAGAATATTTTTAAAAGGTAGAATGCAAATCATATTTTCTTTTTGAAATGTTTTCAACTGTACAAGTAGGATTACATTGAATTTTTTATTAATATCATTAATAAGCATATATTTGATTTAATATTTACTTAAAAACATTTTATTTGTGAGTGAACATTAAAGATAATGGTTGTTATTTGTTAAATTTATATTTTTAATTTTTTTTTTCATATACATGTAGTATAAATTTACATCTATTAAGAGATAAAGTAGAGTTGGTAAATTATATTAAGATAAAAAAAAGTTGTTAATCATAGCAAGATCAATAAGAGTTGCTACTAAACTATAATTTAAAGTAGCAATCATATCTATTTTTTTTAATATTTTGAATATAAATAAATCAAATTATAGAGAGATGGAGAAAGCTTATTGAGTTAGAGATCATGAAGAGTTGTTGATAGACTATAACTTGTAAATATTACAATCATATCTTTATTTCTTTTTAAATATTTTGATTTATTTTTTATTTAAAAATAAATAAAATTACTATCCTATAGGGAGAGCAATATCTATCGTAATGAATCCTATATTGATATCTCAATTTCTCACATCACTAGATCATTCTCTTAATTTGTTTAATATTGTTGTAGTTTTTATTAAAGCTAATTTTTTTATTTTTTTTTTATTAATAGCTTGCATGTAATATTCTACCAGAAATAATGTTATTTAAGAATCTCACCAAGAAAGACAATTCCCACCCAACTCTAGAAACCTTTCTATACGTCTAAATAGATCATTTAGATTTTCTTAGATAACATTTGTCCACTTTCCATTCCAATCATTCACTATCATATTTTTTGAGATTAGAGAAAATCATTGTAATAAAGATTTTATTATATGCTTATTCAAAATTAATGTGACGGGTAGTCAAGGTGAGATGAGTAAAAATCTAATTAAAATTTTGAAATAGATTAATATATTAGTTTGAATAATTTTATTGGCATGGTTGTGGAGAAATTTAAACCCAAACAAAAAGGAGATCAATAAGATTAATTTTAATTTTTGAACTTTAGATAATGTAGGGTAAATTAATTTTCTAATAAAAATGATGATATGAGAGAGATGGTGTAGCTACATATCATTATTGAAACTAGAAGTTAACCAACATAAAATGATAAGGGGTAGTTTATTTAGGAGGCCTTTATATTAATTTTTACAAAACAAATATTTAATTATGAACAATCTCAATTTTTTATTTTTTTTAAAAACATAACTTAAGAAAAATAATAAAATACTAAATAGTTGAACTTAATTGTTGAATACAATATGCAAACATCTCATCATTAAGAAGTTCAAATTAATATAAATTACATTCTACTTTTGTATTTTATTATTGTCATCTCATATAATTTTAAAGAATTATCAATTTTCAATATAAATTATCGAACATAAACTAATTATAATATGTTCTTTCTTATTCTAAACATAATATATATAAATAATTGTAATATGAAAACATAATAATTAATGTAAATATCTTAAATACATTTATCTTATAAACATCTTAAAATATTAATTTTAATTTTTTTTAACATATAAATTAAATTATTTGTTGTAGAATATTATTTAAAAATTATGTTATTTATTAATAAAATATTTAAAAGTTATTTTATATTATATATCTAAAAGTTATTTTATAGTATTTATTTAAAAATTATTTTAAATTGTTAATACTAAAAATATATTAATTATATTTTTTATTATATAAATCTACATCCTTTATATTATAAAATATATCTACTAAATATATAAATATGGAAAACAATTTAAAACTTCTATAGAACGAATATGTTAATGACATTAATTAAAAATAAGCAAGCTAAAAATAAAACGGAAAAACAATTACACGTATTCTTGTGGGCCCTCGCCCATATAAGCCATTGACAAGATTTCTTAGACAAAGACTGCTGCTTAACGAACGTATTTGCTAAGATGAAGAATAAACTTCAATTTGTAAAACTTGAAGTTACATGTTTCATCTTGCGATCGTCTGAAATTTACAATTTACGTTTACATATTTTAGATTAGATGGGCCTTATCCGAGGGCCCTCTCCCACCGTCTGGAAGTACCACCTGAGAGTAACGAGGATCCTTCGCACTTTGAATGGAATCATTTCGGTTAAGCATTTATCATGTGAAGCTCTGGGCATAGAAATGCTTTCAAATTTCTCGCGAGAAGCATGGAAATTTCTGTGAAATTCAAGTTGATTTTTCGGTAGAGCCCAGGATGAAGCTATATATAACGACCCCCTGCCACTTGTTTCTCATAGTTGACCTGTTGATTATCTTATTTCCATCCCTTGCTTGGCTGGTTGTTTTCTGTGATCTTTCATCTGTGTCCGACTTGGACTCATGGAACTGATGAGTGGAGATGAAGCAGTCATCGATCAAGATCTTTGGGTTATTCAAATCAAGGAAGGCCTGCAAAGACATGGCGAGCAAGAAGACGAAAAAGAGATTTGTGTATCCATTTTTGGTGTGCCCAAGGAGCTGTTGGCAGTGAAGCCAGAAGCATATATTCCACAGTGCGTTTCCATTGGTCCATATCACCACTGGAGATCCCAACTGTACGAAATGGAGAGATACAAAGTGGCTTCTGCGCGAAGATTTCAGAAGACGCTAAGCGGTGATAGCAAGTTCGAATCTGTAGTGGAAGAGGTGAACAAGTACGACTGGGAGATCAGGAACTGCTACCACAAATATCTTTACTACAACGAGGAAGCCCTTGCATGGCTTATGGCCCTGGACTCATCGTTCCTGTTCGAGTGCTTGCAGTTCTGCGCCGAATGGGCGGATCAGGCTATTGCGCAAGCGTCATACCAGGTGAAGCGACTGGGCAGAGTTTTAAACCCCTCTCGCAGAAGTACAACCCACAATGCAATTATGAGAGATCTGATGATGCTCGAGAATCAGTTACCTTTGTTCCTCTTGCAAAAGCTGCTGGAAATGCAGTTGGGTTCTCAAGATAAGGCCGAAGAAAGTCTCTGCAATCTGGTGACTCTCGCCTGTCAAGAACGGTCGCCGTTTATGTTGAAGATGTCGGATAGTTCAAGGATGCGTATAAAAGAGAGGGGTCACCTACTGGAGGTGCTCTACTACTGTATTGTCCCTGCAGCAGCCATGGAAGATACCAATTCTAAGAAGAATGAGGACGGGAATGTCCCGTTGCCGAAACCAACATACTTAACGCGCGCTCTGGAAGCTTTATGGAAGGCTCTCTCCTCGTTAAAAATTGGCCTTGTTCAACTTATCTCGGCACTCCCTCAGCATTTCTTGCAAGGAAGGCCTGTCCAGTTGGTGACACAGTTGTCCACGAATCTTGTTTCCGCTTGTGAAACTCTTTCTATTAAGCGCAGAGATGAAAAGGATGAGGAAAAAGATGAGGAGAGCGGGTATTCCTCTACTGAAACTCCTCCTACACGCGACGAACTAGCGATTCCCTCCGTCTCCGACTTATACTCGGCGGGAGTAAAATTTCTTCCAACGGAGGGAGACGTTACCACAATTCGGTTCGACCAGACCACTGCAACCCTTTATCTTCCCAAATTGAGGTTGGATTCCAACACCGAAGTAGTTCTCAGAAATCTGGTTGCGTTCGAAGCTTCGGCGGCTCCCGGTGCTTTGATCTTCACTCGCTACACTGATTTCATGAACGGCATCATCGACTCGGACGGAGATGTTCGGCTGCTGAGAAAGAGCGGGATTATCTACAATCACCTCGCAGACGACGGGAAAGTGGCAAGCCTGTGGAACGGCTTGGGTAAATGCGTGAAATTGACGCGAGTTAAATATTTGGACCAAGTGATAGCGGGCGTCAACAAGCATTCTAACAACAGATGGAGCGTTGCTGCGAAGGAGTACGGAAACAAGTACATATTTGGTTCATGGCAGCTCCTCACTCTTTTGGCCACGGGGATACTTCTGATTCTGACTTGCTTACAGGCTTTTTGTTCCGTGTATGACTGTAAGCGTTGGTGGAGCTGACACTTATATTTTCCAGGACTAAGCAGATTGCAAGAGCTGTATTTTATATAACTAATTACCGATGCTGACTGCCGTTTCGTCCCTTTGATATACGGACCTGCATTTACTTTAGGAGGACAGTTTTGTTTTTTTGAGGCCGGTTGATCTCTCTGCCTTTAGGTCTACTGCTGTCTTCAAGTAATCGGAAATTTTGTGGTGTCTATTGAGTCCAATACAATAGAACCATTCATAAAATATCTGAAATTTTGGGTGTCTATTGAGTCCAATACAATAGGACCATTCACAAAATATTTGAATTTTATACATTAATCTTACAAAACATTTCTTAAAGTTTGTGATGTCTGTTGAGTCCAATACAATAGACTCATAATAAATATCTATTACTTTTTATTCTCTTTGAAGTTTAGTGCTTCAAGATTTTAGTTATGGAATGGAAAGAAATATGCCAATGGTGAAAGTTTCTTCTTTAGTTTTATTTTATTCGGTTGTTTTTCAATTGTTTACCCAAACATGTTCTTCGGAGAACTTATAAGAATTCTTTGAAAAACCAAGTTATTATAACATTTAGTTTATAAATTAATTCGATTACATGTTTTCAATAATTATATTTTACTTATTAAATTATAATGTTAGAAAATTAGCAAATTTAAATATATATTATCATAATCATAATGTAGAGAGGAAGAGAAGAGAAGTAAAATTGTAAATTACAAACCTCACCTATTAAATAGGAGATGGGAGGGAGGTAACAAGAGAATGAAGTGAGCACAAGGGTTACAAGAGAAACCAACCATTTTAATGCTTCAAGATTATCGCAATCATAGAACCAATAATTGTTGGTAGTATCCACTTATACTTCCATCACTTTGGTTTAGAGGGAAAGGGGTGGAGATAGTTTATTTAAAATGGTCCATGTAAAGGTTAGCCATTATCGAGGAAAACGCAGATCAAATGGTAATTCCATCAAACTATTCATAGACTACTCATTGAAGGGTGAAAACATGTAGATCTTAGGAATAAGTCTATTAATGAGACACTTTTTTATTTCTATTTTCTATAACTTTTTTAGTAAAAATATAATTTTTATTTATTTTTTTTATAATTTTGCAATGGTTAAATTTGAATACCTATACTTATTTAGAGTTAGTTTTGGATTAATTTTAGTAAGAAACATAATTTCTTATTTTAACAAAGATTAATAAATTCTGATGACTTCATGAGCTAGCTATGTAAATGTTGTGATCTGTATTAGTCTTGTTTTACAAGTCAACACATTAGTAGCTTTTTTTAAATGTGGTATATTATATTTATTGAGGAAACATATTTTAATATATTTTGTAGGTTATTAACTATATAGCATTTTTCAATGATTTTCTAATTATAAGTTTTTTCTTAAAAATTTATTAGGTGCAACAAGTTTATTAATAGGGACACAACCAACAATATAGAAGTGGGAGTGCAAATTTTCACAAGATGGTCTATTTGTGTCTAGTGAGAATGCAATGGTAAACCTAAGTAGAGGGACCAACTATTTGTAGTCATGACAATATGGCCAATCAATTTGTAGGATAAATGTGGTAAGACTGAACTTGAGGATAATGCACATTACTTCAATGAGGCTAAATTATATAGAAATTCCATAACGACATTTGAAATTTTTATTTATTTCTCAAGTTTTGTGAGAAGAGGAATTTTTTAAGATTTTAATTTATTTGTACAAGTCTTCAAGTTGTTGAGTTGTGAGTTGAGTAAAAGAAGAAAATAAGAATAAATTATAGGAAGAAGCTAGAGAAAGAGTGGTATATATAGCTATACAAAGCTTCTTCAATTCTTGGAACTAGTTTAAGGTAGACTTCTTGCATCATTTGCTTCAACACATTTAAAAACTATTTGTCTGTATGTGTTTTGTTACATTTCTATGTTGTGCTTTAGTTATTATTGAAATTTAATGCTTTGGTATTTGTGTTCACGTTGTTGTGAATTTTTAACTTTTGAGTAGTTGGAGTAGGCTTTGCCAAAGTAATGAGAGCACTCCATATTCAAGTGAGTAAGAGGCCCTTGTGGGAAAAAAATTTGATGGGTAAGATTACCCTTGTGACTTATTTGGAGAGTTATGGGTGTAAATGTGTTTGATAGAAGTGGGGACTTGTCATTTTGGGTGGTGATGATTAAAATGTTGAAATTAAGGAAATATGATTGTTGTTGTATATCATGTATACCGTTCCTCTTATTTCTCCACAAGTGATTTTCCTAACAATCCCTTTATGTGGTTCTTGAAGGAACTCTTGTGTAGGACCTTTTTGGCTTGTATTGATGTGTGATTGTTGTGTGTTTATTTCTAAATGTTATGTGTTTTGTTTTATAAAATTTCGGGTTAGTTTGCTACCTAGTCACCACAGTTTACTCCCCAAGCTTGAAGTTGGAATACATTACACTCCTATGGATGGTATGTGAGCTCTTACTTGCCCTTGGTAAGTCTTCTACTTACTAATTTTTGTCCAAGTTTTTTATATTTTGGTGGAGAAGTCCAACTCTGATTTATAATTCATAACCATTTATTCTTGTAAATTCTTATGCCTAAGAACTTAGACTACTATGATATTTTTATAAGAACATTTTTTGCTAGATGAAAATGAGTTTGAAAACTCCAATATAGGATCCTTGGAAGAACCTTATTCGTGTATGGGAACATTTGTTGAATTATACAAAGACTATTGCATTAAATGATAATTTAACAAGTACAAAAATTAAAGGAAATAGACATGGTTCTTCATGTGAAATTAGTGTCGTGAACTTAGTTCCAACCAACACATAGTTTAACATGCCTTTCTTCTAGATGTCCATCTATAAAATAGGAATAATAGGGAGAAAATGCCTCCTTCTATAGCTTGATAAGTAGTCACCTATTTTGTTATTTCACTCTCGAGGGTAGATATGCTACTATTCATAGTTATGATTTTTTATTATAAAACCATGTTCCTCGCAAAGAATGGATAAATGTGCCTTTTTCCACTTTCTTTCCTTATGGCCTCCATTTTTTTAAGGTGTATCTCCTTCCCCACATCAAGCCTTAATCTATGCCCTCTACAAATTTTTGTGTGATGCTACCCCCATTATATCTTCTAATGCATTCAACTCATTGAAAATCACTTGTAGTCTTCCCATAAAGACCTCTCTTCAATTTTTAAACATAAATCCAAATAAAGGCACCCGCTGCCCCTGCTTCCCCAAATTCGCCTTCCCTAGTGGTCATGGAGACTACAACCCCATAAAAATGACTTGCCTCCCCGCCCCTTAAGGTTGTGAAAAGGTTGAAGGTGGAGCCTCCTAGATCTATATCTATTAAAATTAGGAGTGACCTAGAGCCTTGTTGTGTGGGTCCGAATAGTAGTGGGTTCGATGAAAGATGCCTTTCCATAATGGCTACTGTAAACAAGAAGAATATAGAGAAAGACACTAAAGGGAAAAGATTAGAGCTTCATGACGTAGGTATGGCTAACTTAGGTGATGAATTCCTTCCTGAGTGTGAGGAAGATAATCAAGATAACACCGAGCTGGAGAATGAAGATGAGGTTTTCAGTGTCGAAGAGGAAAGGGAGATTAGCAATTATGGGGATTTCTCGACAGAAAGGAATAAAGATGAGTCGGAAGAACTAGAGTGGGAGGAGGAGGATGAAAATGATAACCTTAATGTTGTGATTGAGGAAATGGAAAATGCCAAGGTCGCCTACATAGACCTCGACTAAAATGTGGAAGATAAAAAGAAGAAAAAGGCTAGCAACCCCTTGAAGGATGAACTTAAAGGTTACGGTGAGGAAATCAAAAATAGGGTTGAGGTCCTTGAAGAAGTAGTTGGAAAAATTACTACAGTGGTGGATGGGATCATGCAACATTCCATCTTTGGAACAATGTCTAGGATGTCTAAAATAAAAAGAAAATAAAGGGGAAATTGGGCAAGAGATGGTGGAGATGATCCAGGGGACCTCGCTTGTTGATTGCATCAGTGCTAAGGATTAGTGGATGGCCATGGAAGTGCTGAAGGCTAACTGGGAGATCATCATCTTCTCTAAAAAGTGATGGTTTTGCTTTTTATTTTTACTATTATAAGTATGGTGTTGTATTTTTCTCTCTATTGTTTCCTTCTAGTTCTTTCCTATATGCCTTCTTTACTTTTTTGGATACTATATGAAGTTTTCATACCTCATATTACTTGTTTTTGGCTGTTTGTTCTTGATGGCCTTTTGTTTCTCTACTCATTGAGCTTAAAATTATGGGTTCAAAAGACCTTCCCTACTTTTAATATAAGAAAACATGTCTTCCTTCAAACTATAACAAATTTAGATCTCATGAGTGATGGTGTTGCTTATAAAGGCAATGTCTCTTTACTATGGTTGGTAGAAAACTAAGATGGAAGAATGGCCACGCTAAGAAGTATAGATGCACATTCAATGTAACTACTCTCTAAATGTTGCTATGCTTCTTCCCTCCTCTTCTTTCTTCTTCTTTCATTATATTCTAAAAAGGATAAAGATGCCTTCGTCAATGCTAGTATTATTATCACGAATGGTGATATTATTTAATGATTCATTATTGTTTATAATGCAAATCTAGATTTACAAAATAAACAATGGTAGTTACAAATCATTTGCATTAAATTTTACATCTTGTAAAAAAAATTTGATAAGCGTTTCTATAATACTTTTGTGTATGTCTAAGACTATGCGGAGTTATATATCTGGATTACTTTATTCATTTGTACCGTCTACAACATTCTCAAAGAAACCGAATGTGTTAATAGAATTAGAGCTATAGATTTTACTACCACCATTCTGTATTATTCTTCACGAAGACATAACTAAGTACAAAGCTATTGGCTGACGACCCATTCATAAATACTGCTTTGAAACACTACTTGTGACATTTCTAGGTTCATTAGGTGGTAGCTCATAGTTGGATTCTTAGACTGCACTATATATAACCAAAGGAAAGGAAGAATAAGTGTGTATGCCTCTATATTTTCTTTTTTTTTTCTCCCTCCCAGTGGATCCTTACTTGCAGCTTCTACTCCATGCGTAGACTACCAAAGCCTTCAATCCCCAGGTTGATTTCATGCTTTAAATAATACCAATACCCTTTAGTATTATGACCTCATTAGAGTCCCAATTTTATCCACAAAATAGCTTATTGAAAATGTCACTTGGACACATGACCAAAAGGTATTGCGGCCCCTATTGGGCGTGGAGTTACAACATAGAGCCACAAGCTCCCTCAAGGGACAACTACTCACTAGAAAGCTTGAAAAGGGGAGTGCCCCTCTCATTTTTTACGCCCATAAAATTCCAGTTCGTTGTGTAGACAAGAACACAAAAAGATATACTGTTGTGCAGCAAAAAAATTTGTAGGGTAATTTAAAACCTCATGCTCCCACAAAAGGTGAATCATAGATTGAAAACAAATAATGATAAATAAAGGTTTTCTTAAACAAAAATAAAATAAAATAAGGGTTATTATCATGTATAGTAGAAATGATTGTAATCATGAAGGTTGTTACCTCGCATAACAGGGTTAAAAACCGTCAACATTTGTGGCAAATAGCAAGAGACTAAACAAAATATAGAAGCCCTTACATCCAGCAAGACAGGGATTTGGCACTAGCACCATTGTAGGAATGAAACCTGTTATAGTCCACCACCAAAAAAATTTCTTCAACACTGTGCTTTATTTTAGGGTTGGGGGCTGCCTTCAAATGAATTAATTTCTTCTTACATCATTTCCCTTCTTCTATACTCTAAGGGGCTTATGTTGAAGTATTATATAATCAATAGCATAAATACTAGCCCTTTTCTAGTTAGAATAAATAAAAGAAAACTTTTGACACACAATATATTCCCTTAATTCTAATGATGGACCCCTCATAATGCCAATTTAAATCTGCCATATATTATTCACTATATTATAATTTAATCTCTTTTTAAATTACAATAATAATTTTTTAAATTTAGAATATAGATTATATAATATAATAGAAAATTTATACAAAAATTTTAGGTTGTAAGAATGTATAAAGATATTGCTTTGGGAAGTAGGTTAAAAAAAATTAATTCAACATTTTATAGGAATTAAATTCTTTTATCTTTTTATTAAGAAGAATACACACAAACAATATACCAACTCTAATTGTTACCATTAAAATTGCATTTTATTCAAAATGTAAAATATAAATTGTCATTTTAATTTTTTTATGATGTTTTGATATTGTAGTAGAAACAAATAGTTTGAAAGATACACTTTCCTATTTGGACATCTAAATAGTGGTAGTGAAATAATTTAACAAAACAACCTAACCAACATTTCAACAATTTTTGTCACCCTGCATTATACAAAACTCAACATCATTTGCATAGCATAATGTCTATCTACATCCCTAGAGGTGGTCTTACAAGATCAATTAGAGTATTTGTAATATTGCAACATGCTCTTGAACTATTTTTCTCTTCATGATACATTGTGCTGCAAGTCAAACTAAACATACAAGGATAACATTGTCCCTTAGGTTCTCGTCAATCCTACTTTTAGAGGCTAAGTAGCTTTTCATTGGTGAAGTTTAAAATCCATAAGTTCTACACTAAGGTAGTAAATGGGCATTCATTATTTAATGATAAAAGAGCATGCTGTTTTGGTTGGCTTAGGTCAATTGGTGATGCTTGAATGTTTTTTTTTTTTTTTTTTTTCTGCGATGCAAGGTATGTAGAATAATGTTTCAATTCATTCCACAAAAAAATAAAAAATGTCATTTATCTTACATGTGTTCAAATATAGGCACATCATCATCACTATAATTTTAATCAACTCTCATTGAACAAAGATTCCAAGTCTCTCATGCACATCAACCATGTCATGAAACAAGCAGACAACATATGTACTTGTATCAAGAAATACAATTCCAATAACTTGTTCTACCATCATATATGTCTCATAATAACATATTCTCACACAAGTTATTTTCCCTTCCAATCCATCCGCATACTCACATAATCGCACCCCAAATAGTAGGATCCAACAAGTGATCAAATATGAACAAAATCCTCTCTACTCATCCAAGTGAAAGAACATTGAATCCAATGTGTAGTACTCTACAAATTCTCTCTCTACTAATCCAAGGGAAAAAACATTGAATCCAATGTGTAGTACTCTACAAATTCTCTCTATTTGTTGTCAATTCTGCTTGAACTATGACTAACGTTGAATGAGATTTTTTCTCTAATATTAAGAATATTTTTTGTTTTTTCTTCCATCTTTTTTATTGTTGATAGATTTAAAATGACGTCTTAAAATTGACACCCTTCCAATAAAATTTGACGCTTTTGACATCCATGTCAATAAATAAAGTTTTTTTTTTTGAATTATCAATCTTTAATAAATAGTTTAATTTTCAACTGAAAACAAATATAATCTAATCTAAAATGAATAAAAAATTAGAAACATTTTGAAATTAATTTTTTTACATATAATCATACAAAATATAAAATTATACTAATTAAAACAAAAAAATACAAATTAAATTCTAAAATAATTCAATATTGACAACCATTAAAAATATCATTTTTCTCTACTGGAATTAATAAACCTTTAAATAATACATAATTTTTCCTCGTGGTGAATTAATAAAACTTAAAATAATTGAAAGTCAACATATTGTTCAATCATGCTACCCAACCGGCCAGTGTCTATGCAGCCATCAGATGACACATTTGACACACATTTGACCGTATTTAGATGGGCCTTATCCGAGGGCCCTCTCCCACCGTCTGGAAGTACCACCTGAGAGTAACGAGGATCCTTCGCACTTTGAATGGAATCATTTCGGTTAAGCATTTATCATGAGAAGCTCTGGGCATAGAAATGCTTTCAAGTTTCTCGCAAGAAGCATGGAAATTTCTGTGAAATTCAAGTTGATTTTAGGTGGGAGCGGGATGAAGCTATATAGCGACCCGTGCCACTTGAACTATGGATTGACCTGTTGGTTATCTTATTTCCATCCCTTGCTTGGCTGGTTGTTTTTACGTGATCTTTCATCGTGTCAGGCTTGGACTCCTTAGGTGATAGTGGAGATGAAGCGATCCTTCGATTAAGATCTTTGGGACATTCAAATAAAGGAAGGCCTGCAAGACATGGCGAGCAGAAGGCGAAAAAAAGAGATTTGTGTATCCATTTTGGTGTGCACAAGGAGCTCTTTGGCGGTGAAGCGAGCATATATTCCTGATCTTGCGTTCCATTGGTCCATATCACTGCTGGAATCCCAAGCTGTCTGAGAGATGGAGATACAAAAGTGAAACTACCAGCGCCAAAGATTTGAGGAGAAAGGCGTATGCGTGTTGATATGAGATTCGAATCTGTAGTGGAAGAGAGGTGAACAAATGCATTTGGGAGATCGAGAGGCTGCTACCACAAATATCTTTACTACAACTGAGGAAGCCCTTGCGGCTTATGGCTGGACTCATGGTTCTGTTGATGCTTGAGTTACCGTAGAATGGAAGCGGATCGAGGGCTATTACTGGCGTCATACCGGTCAAACTGAGTTTTAAACCCCTCTGGAAATTACCAACCCACAATGCAATTGGGAAGTCGATGGTCTTTCGAGAATCGGTTACCTTTGTTCCTCTTGCAAAGCTCTGCAGAATCACGGTTGGGTTCTCAAGATAAGGCCGAAGAGTCTACACTGTCACGAGCTCTTTGTCAAGAATGAAAGTGCGCCGTTTATGTGTTGAAGATGTCGGATAGGTCAAGGATGCGTATAAAAGAGAGGGGTCACCTACTGGAGGTGCTCTACTACTGTATTGTCCCTGCAGCAGCCATGGAAGATACCAATTCTAAGAAGAATGAGGACGGGAATGTCCCGTTGCGGAAACCAACATACTTAACGCGCGCTCTGGAAGCTTTATGGAAGGCTCTCTCCTCGTTAAAAATTGGCCTTGTTCAACTTATCTCGGCACTCCCTCAGCATTTCTTGCAAAGGAAGACTGTCGAGTTAATTTAACCACGGTTATTTGTCCACGAATCTTGTTTAAAGCTTGTGAAAGTCTTTCTATTAAGCCTTGAGATAGAAAAGGATGAGGAAAAGATGAGGAGAGTTAGTATTCCCTCGGAAACTCTCCTCCTACGGCGTTATAGTCTGAATACTGCGGCGGAGTAAAATTTCAACTCAACGGAGGGAGGCGTTACCACAATTTAGATTCGTGACCGGACCAACGGCCTTTATCTTGCTTCCCAAGTGAGGTTGGATTCCAACGCAGAAGTAGTTCAATCTGGTTGTGTTGAAGCCGGTGACTCCGGTGCTTTGAATAATACGCTACTGATTTCGAGCGGGGATCATCGACTTCAGTGGAGATGTTGGTGCTGTTGAGGCGGGATTATCTACAATCACCTCATGAACTGGCCCAGGAGAGAAATTAAGCACAATGGAGCGGCATTAAAATCGCGATGAAATTGACCTGCAGGTTAAATATTTGGACCAAGTGATGGCGGGCATCAACAAGCATTATAACGGATGGAGCGTTGCTTGAAGGAGTCACGAAACAAACGCATATTTGGTTCATCCTCCTCTTTTAGCCAGGGGATACTTACGATTGACTTGCTTCACCGGGCTTTTGTTCAGGTGGCCATGTTGTAAGCGTTGGTGGAGCTGACACTTATATTTTTCAGGGACTAGCCAGTTGCAAAATTTTGTATTTTATATAATAATTACCGATCTTGTGCGTTTAGTCCCTTTGATATCTGGACTGCATTTACTTTAGGAGAACTGATTTTGTTTTTGAAATGGGTTGATCTCTCTCTGCCTTTAGGTCTCTTTGTTGTCTTCAAATGTCGAGAATTTGTGAATTGTCTATTGAGTCCAATACAATAGAACCATTCATAAAATATCTAAAATTTTGGGTGTCTATTGAGTCCAATACAATAGAACCATTCACAAAATATTTGAATTTTATACATTAATCTTACAAAATATTTCTTAAAGTTTGTGATGTCTATTGACTCCAATACAATAGACTCATAATAAATATCTATTACTTTTTATTCTGTGAAGTTTAGTGCTTCAAGATTTTAGTTATGGAATGGAAAGAAATATGCCAATGGTGAAAGTTTCTTCTTTAGTTTTATTTTATTCGGTTGTTTTTCAATTGTTTACCCAAACATGTTCTTCGGAGAACTTATAAGAATTCTTTGAAAAACCAAGTTATTATAACATGTAGTTTATAAATTAATTTGATTACATGTTTTCAATAATTATATTTTACTTATTAAATTATAATGTTAGAAAATTAGCAAATTTAAATATATATTATCATAATCATAATGTAGAGAGGAAGAGAAGAGAAGTAAAATTGTAAATTACAAACCTCACCTATTAAATAGGAGATGGGAGGAAGGTAACAAGAGAATGAAGTGAGCACAAGGTTACAAGAGAAACCAACCATTTTAATGCTTCAAGATTATCGCAATCATAGAACCAATAATTGTTGGTAGTATCCACTTATACTTCCATCACTTTGGTTTAGAGGGAAAGGGGTGGAGATAGTTTATTTAAAATGGTCCATGTAAAGGTTAGCCATTATCGAGGAAAAAGCAGATCAAATGGTAATTCCATCAAACTATTCATAGACTACTCATTGAAGGGTGAAAACATGTAGATCTTAGGAATAAGTCTATTAATGAGACACTTTTTTATTTCTATTTTCTATAACTTTTTTAGTAAAAATATAATTTTTATTTATTTTTTTTATAATTTTGCAATGGTTAAATTTGAATACCTATACTTATTTAGAGTTAGTTTTGGATTAATTTTAGTAAGAACCATAATTTCTTATTTTAACAAAGATTAATAAATTCTGATGACTTCATGAGCTAGTTATGTAAATGTTGTGATCTGTATTAGTCTTGTTTTACAAGTCAACACATTAGTAGCTTTTCTTAAATGTGGTATATTATATTTATTGAGGAAACATATTTTAATATATTTTGTAGGTTATTAACTATATAGCATTTTTCAATGATATTCTAATTATAAGTTTTTTCTTAAAAATTTATTAGGTGCAACAAGTTTATTAATAGGGACACAACCAACAATATAGAAGTGGGAGTGCACATTTTCACAAGATGGTCTATTTGTGTCTAGTGAGAATGCAATGGTAAACCTAAGTAGAGGGACCAACTATTTGTAGTCATGACAATATGGCCAATCAATTTGTAGGATAAATGTGGTAAGACTGAACTTGAGGATAATGTACATTACTTCAATGAGGCTAAATTATATAGAAATTCCATAACGACATTTGAAATTTTTATTTATTTCTCAAGTTTTGTGAGAAGAGGAATTTTTTAAGATTTTAATTTATTTGTACAAGTCTTCAAGTTGTTGAGTTGTGAGTTGAGTAAAAGAAGAAAATAAGACTAAATTATAGGAAGAAGCTAGAGAAAGAGTGGTATATATAGCTATACAAAGCTTCTTCAATTCTTGGAACTAGTTTAAGGTAGAATTCTTGCATCATTTTCTTCAACACATTTAAAAACTATTTGTCTGTATGTGTTTTGTTACATTTCTATGTTGTGCTTTAGTTATTATTGAAATTTAATGCTTTGGTATTTGTGTTCACGTTGTTGTGAATTTTTAACTTTTGAGTAGTTGGAGTAGGCTTTGCCAAAGTAATGAGAGCACTCCATATTCAAGTGAGTAAGAGGCCCTTGTGGGAAAAAAATTTGATGGGTAATATTACCCTTGTGACTTATTTGGAGAGTTATGGGTGTAAATGTGTTTGATAGAAGTGGGGACTTGTCATTTTGGGTGGTGATGATTAAAATGTTGAAATTAAGGAAATATGATTGTTGTTGTATATCATGTATACCGTTCCTCTTATTTCTCCACAAGTGATTTTCCTAACAATCCCTTTATGTGGTTCTTGAAGGAACTCTTGTGTAGGACCTTTTTGGCTTGTATTGATGTGTGATTGTTGTGTGTTTATTTCTAAATGTTATGTGTTTTGTTTTATAAAATTTCGGGTTAGTTTGCTAGCTAGTCACCACAGTTTACTCCCCAAGCTTGAGGTTGGAATACATTACACTCCTATGGATGGTATGTGAGCTCTTACTTGCCCTCGGTAAGTCTTCTACTTACTAATTTTTGTCCAAGTTTTTTATATTTTGGTGGAGAAGTCCAACTCTGATTTATAATTCATAACCATTTATTCTTGTAAATTCTTATGCCTAAGAACTTAGACTACTAAGATATTTTTATAAGAATATTTTTTGCTAGATGAAAATGAGTTTGAAAACTCCAATATAGGATCCTTGGAAGAACCTTATTCATGTATGGGAACATTTGTTGAATTATACAAAGACTATTGCATTAAATGATAATTTAATAAGTACAAAAATTAAAGGAAATAGACATGGTTCTTCATGTGAAATTAGTGTCGTGAACTTAGTTCCAACCAACACATAGTTTAACATGCCTTTCTTCTAGATGTCCATCTATAAAATAGGAACAATAGGGAGAAAATGCCTCCTTCTATAGCTTGATAAGTAGTCACCTATTTTGTTATTTCACTCTCGAGGGTAGATATGCTACTATTCATGGTTATGATTTTTCATTATTAAACCATGTTCCTCACAAAGAATGGATAAATGTGCCTTTTTCCACTTTCTTTCCTTATGGCCTCCATTTTTTTAAGGTGTATCTCCTTCCCCACATCAAGCCTTAATCTATGCCCTCTACAAATTTTTGTGTGATTCTACCCCCATTATTTCTTCTAATGCATTACAACTCATTGAAAATCACTTGTAGTCTTCCCATAAAGACCTCTCTTCAATTTTTAAACATAAATCCAAATAAAGGCACCCCCTGCCCCTGCTTCCCCAAATCCCCCTTCCCTAGTGGTCATGGAGACTACAACCCCATAAAAATGACTTGCCTTCCTGCCCCTTAAGGTTGTGAAAAGGTTGAAGGTGGAGCCTCCTAGATCTATATCTATTAAAATTAGGAGTGACCTAGAGCCTTGTTGTGTGGGTCCGAATAGTAGTGGGTTCGATGAAAGATGCCTTTCCATAATGGCTACTGTAAACAAGAAGAATATAGGGAAAGACACTAAAGGGAAAAGATTAGAGCTTGATGACGTAGGTCTGGCTAACTTAGGTGATGAATTCCTTCCTGAGTGTGAGGAAGATAATCAGGATAACACCGAGCTGGAGAATGAAGATGAGGTTTTCAGTGTCGAAGAGGAAAGGGAGATTAGCAATTATGAGGATTTCTCGACAGAAAGGAATAAAGATGAGTCGGAAGAACTAGAGTGGGAGGAGGAGGATGAAAATGATAACCTTAATGTTGTGATTGAGGAAATGGAAAATGCCAAGGTCGCCTACATAGACCTCGACTAAAATGTGGAAGATAAAGAGAAGAAAAAGGCTAGCAACCCCTTGAAGGATGAACTTGAAGGTTACGGTGAGGAAATCAAAAATAGGGTTGAGGTCCTTGAAGAAGTAGTTGGAAAAATTACTACAGTGGTGGATGGGATCATGCAACATTCCATCTTTCGAACAATGTCTAGGATGTCTAAAATAAAAAGAAAATAAAGGGGAAATTGGGAAAGAGATGGTGGAGATGATCCAGGGGACCTCGCTTGTTGATTGCATCAGTGCTAAGGATTAGTGGATGGCCATGGAAGTGCTGAAGGCTAACTGGGAGATCATCATCTTCTCTAAAAAGTGATGGTTTTGCTTTTTATTTTTACTATTATAAGTATGGTGTTGTATTTTTGTCTCTATTGTTTCCTTCTATTTCTTTCCTATATGCCTTCTTTACTTTTTTGGATACTATATGAAGTTTTCATACCTCATATTACTTATTTTTGGTTGTTCGTTCTTGATGGCCTTTTGTTCTCTACTCATTGAGCTTAAAATTATGGGTTCAAAAGACATTCCCTACTTTTAATATAAGAAAACATGTCTTCCTTCAAACCATAACAAATTTAGATCTCATGAGTGATGGTGTTGCTTATAAAGGCAATGTCTCTTTACTATGGTTGGTAGAAAACTAAGATGGAATAGTGGCCACGCTAAGAAGTATAGATGCACATTCAATGTAACTACTCTCTAAATGTTGCTATGCTTCTTCCCTCCTCTTCTTTCTTCTTCTTTCATTATATTCTAAAAAGGATAAAGATCTGCCTAAATCAATGCTAGTATTATCTCGAATGACTGATATTATTTAATGATTACGTATTGTTATAATGCAAATCTAGGTACAAAATAAACAATGGTAGTTACAAATCATTGCATTAAATTTTACATCTTGTTAAAATTAAATAAATGTTTCTATATGCCTGTGTATGTCTAAGACTATGCAGTTATATATCCTATTTGCTATTCATTTATGCAAATGCAAAATTCTCGAAGAAAATGCAATGTGTTAATAATTAAACTGTAGATTTTACCTACCATTTACTGTATTCTTTCTGAGAACATAACTAGTACAACTGTTATTTAAACAAGCCCATTCATAAATACACTGAAACACTACTTGTGACATTTTCTAGGTTCATTAACAGTGGTAGCTCACTAGTTGGATTCTTAGATTGCACTATATATAACCAAAGGAAAGGAAGAATAAGTGTGTATGCCTCTATATTTTCTTTTTTTTTCTCCCTCCCAGTGGATCCTTACTTGCAGCTTCTACTCCATGCGTAGACTACCAAAGCCTTCAATCCCCAGGTTGATTTCATGCTTTAAATAATACCAATACCCTTTAGTATTATGACCTCATTAGAGTCCCAATTTTATCCACAAAATAGCTTATTGAAAATGTCACTTGGACACATGACCAAAAGGTATTGCGGCCCCTATTGGGCGTGGAGTTACAACATAGAGCCACAAGCTCCCTCAAGGGACAACTACTCACTAGAAAGCTTGAAAAGGGGAGTGCCCCTCTCATTTTTTACGCCCATAAAATTCCAGTTCGTTGTGCAGACAAGAACACAAAAAGATATACTGTTGTGCAGCAGAAAATTTTGTAGGGTAATTTAAAACCTCATGCTCCCGCAAAAGGTGAATCATAGATTGAAAACAAATAATGATAAATAAAGGTTTTCTTAAACAAAAATAAAATAAAATAAGGGTTATTATCATGTATAGTAGAAATGATTGTAATGATGGAGGTTGTCACCTCGCATAACAGGGTTAAAAATCGTCAACATTTGTGGCAAATAGCAAGAGACTAAACAAAATATAGAAGCCCTTACATCCAGCAAGACAGGGATTTGGCACTAGCACCATTGTAGGAATGAAACCTGTTATAGTCCACCACCAAAAAATTTTCTTCAACACTGTGCTTTATTTTAGGGTTGGGGGCTGCCTTCAAATGAATTAATTTCTTCTTACATCATTTCCCTTCTTCTATACTCTAAGGGGCTTATGTTGAAGTATTATATAATCAATAGCATAAATACTAGCCCTTTTCTAGTTAGAATAAATAAAAGAAAACTTTTGACACACAATATATTCCCTTAATTCTAATGATGGACCCCTCATAATGCCAATTTAAATCTGCCATATATTATTCACTATATTATAATTTAATCTCTTTTTAAATTACAATAATAATTTTTTTAATTTAGAATATAGATTATATAAGATAATAGCAAATTTATACAAAAATTTTAGGTTGTAAGAATGTATAAAGATATTGCTTTGGGAAGTAGGTTAAAAAAAATTAATTCAACATTTTATAGGAATTAAATTCTCTTATCTTTTTATTAAGAAGAATACACACAAACAATATACCAACTCTAGTACCATTAAAATTGCATTTATTTAAAATATAAAATATAAATTGTCATTTAATTTTTATGATGTTTTGATATTGTAGTAGGAAACAAATAGTTTGAAAGATACACTTTCCTATTTGGACATCTAAATAGTGGTAGTGAGATAATTTAACAAAACAACCAAACCAACATTTCAACAATTTTTGTCACCTTGCATTATACAAAACTCAACATCATTTTCATAGCATAATGTCTATCTACAATCCTAGAGGTGGTCTTACAAGATCAATTGAAATTATTACTTAATATTCTTCCAACATGCTCATGAACTATTTTTTTCTCTTCATGATACATTATGCTATAAGTCAAACTAATACATATACAAGGATAACATTGTCCCTTAGGTTCTCGTCAATCCTACTTTTAGAGGCTAAGTAGCTTTTCATTGGTGAAGTTTAAAATCCATAAGTTCTACACTAAGGTAGTAAATGGGCATTCATTATTTAATGATAAAAGAGCATATAATTTTTTTGGTTGGCTTCAGTCAATTGGTGTGATGCTTGAATGTTATTTTTTTTTTTTTGTGATGCAAGGTATGTAGAGATAATGTTTCAATTCATTCCACAAAAAAAAAAAAAAATGTGTTTATGCCCACATGTTCAAATATAGGCACAGCATCATCACTATAATTTTAATCAACTCTCATTGAACAAAGACTCCAAGTCTCTCATGCACATCAACCATGCCATCAAACAAGCAGACAACATATGTACTTGTATCAAGAAATACAATTCCAATAACTTGTTCTACCGTCATATATGTCTCATAATAACATATTCTCACACAAGTTATTTTCCCTTCCAATCCATCCGCATACTCACATAATCGCACCCCAAATAGTAGGATCCAACAAGTGATCAAATATGAACAAAATCCTCTCTACTCATCCAAGTGAAAGAACATTGAATCCAATGTGTAGTACTCTACAAATTCTCTCTCTACTAATCCAAGTGAAAAAACATTGAATCCAATGTGTAGTACTCTACAAATTCTCTCTATTTGTTGTCAATTCTGCTTGAACTATGACTAATGTTGAATGAGATTTTTTATCTAATATTTAGAATATTTTTTGTTTTTTCTTCCATCTTTTTTATTGTTGATAGATTTAAAATGATGTCTTAAAATTGACACCCTTCCAATAAAATTTGACGCTTTTGACATCCATGTCAATAAATAAAGTTTTTTTTTTTGAATTATCAATCTTTAATAAATAGTTTAATTTTCAACTGAAAACAAATATAATCTAATCTAAAATAAATAAAAAATTAAAAACATTTTGAAATTAATTTTTTTACATATAATCATATAAAATATAAAATTATACTAATTAAAACAAAAAAATACAAATTAAATTCTAAAATAAATCAATATTGACAACCATTAAAAATATCATTTTTCTCTACTGGAATTAATAAACCTTTAAATAATACATAATTTTTCCTCGTGGTGAATTAATAAAACTTAAAATAATTGAAAGTCAACATATTGTTCAGTCATGCTACCCAAATGGCCAGTGTCTATGCAGCCATCAGACGACACATTTGACACACATTTGACTGTATTTAGATGGGCCTTATCCGAGGGCCCTCTCCCACCGTCTGGAAGTACCACCTGAGAGTAACGAGGATCCTTCGCACTTTGAATGGAATCATTTCGGTTAAGCAGTTATCATGAGAAGCTCTGGGCATAGAAATGCTTTCAAGTTTCTCGCGAGAAGCATGGAAATTTCTGTGAAATTCAAGTTGATTTTTTGGTAGAGCCCAGGATGAAGCTATATATAACGACCCCGTGCCACTTGTTTCTCATAGTTGACCTGTTGATTATCTTATTTCCATCCCTTGCTTGGCTGGTTGTTTTCTGTGATCTTTCATCTGTGTCCGACTTGGACTCATGGAACTGATGAGTGGAGATGAAGCAGTCATCGATCAAGATCTTTGGGTTATTCAAATCAAGGAAGGCCTGCAAAGACATGGCGAGCAAGAAGACGAAAAAGAGATTTGTGTATCCATTTTTGGTGTGCCCAAGGAGCTGTTGGCAGTGAAGCCAGAAGCATATATTCCACAGTGCGTTTCCATTGGTCCATATCACCACTGGAGATCCCAACTGTACGAAATGGAGAGATACAAAGAGGCTTCTGCGCGAAGATTTCAGAAGACGCTAATCGGTGATAGCAAGTTTGAATCTGTAGTGGAAGAGGTGAACAAGTACGACTGGGAGATCAGGAACTGCTACCACAAATATCTTTACTACAACGAGGAAGCCCTTGCATGGCTTATGGCCCTGGACTCATCGTTCCGATTCGAGTGCTTGCAGTTCTGCGCTGAATGGGCGGATCAGGCTATTGCGCAAGCGTCATACCAGGTGAAGCGACTGGGCAGAGTTTTAAACCCCTCTCGCAGAAGTACAACCCACAATGCAATTATGAGAGATCTGATGATGCTCGAGAATCAGTTACCTTTGTTCCTCTTGCAAAAGCTGCTGGAAATGCAGTTGGGTTCTCAAGATAAGGCCGAAGAAAGTCTCTGCAATCTGGTGACTCTCGCCTGTCAAGAATGGTCGCCGTTTATGTTGAAGATGTCGGATAGTTCAAGGATGCGTATAAAAGAGAGGGGTCACCTACTGGAGGTGCTCTACTACTGTATTGTCCCTGCAGCAACCATGGAAGATACCAATTCTAAGAAGAATGAGGACGGGAATGTCCCGTAGCCGGAACCAACATACTTAACGCGCGCTCTGGAAGCTTTATGGAAGGCTCTCTCCTCGTTAAAAATTGGCCTTGTTCAACTTATCTCGGCACTCCCTCGGCATTTCTTGCAAGGAAGGCCTGTCCAGTTGGTGACACAGTTGTCCACGAATCTTGTTGCCGCTTGTGAAACTCTTTCTATTAAGCGCAGAGATGAAAAGGATGAGGAAAAAGATGAGGAGAGCGGGTATTCCTCTACTGAAACTCCTCCTACACGCGACGAACTAGCGATTCCCTCCGTCTCTGACTTATACTCGGCGGGAGTAAAATTTCTTCCAACGGAGGGAGACGTTACCACAATTCGGTTCGACCAGACCATTGCAACCCTTTATCTTCCCAAATTGAGGTTGGATTCCAACACCGAAGTAGTTCTCAGAAATCTGGTTTGGAAGCTTCGGCGGCTCCTGGTGCTTTGATCTTCAATCGCTACACTGATTTCATGAACGGCATCATCGACTCGGACGGAGATGTTCGGCTGTTAAGAAAGAGCGGGATTATCTACAATCACCTCGCAGACGACGGGAAAGTGGCAAGCCTGTGGGGCGGCGATGCGATGCGATAGAAGTGAAGTGCGTTAAATATTTGGACCAAGTGATAGCGGGCGTCAACAAGCATTATAACAACAGATGGAGCGTTGCCGCGAAGGAGTACGGAAACAAGTACATATTTGGTTCATGGCAGCTCCTCACTCTTTTGGCCACGGGGATACTTCTGATTCTGACTTGCTTACAGGATTTTTGTTCCGTGTATGACTGTAAGCGTTGGTGGTGCTGACACTTATATTTTCCAGGACTAAGCAGATTGCAAGAGCTGTATTTTATAGAACTTATTACCGATGCTGACTGCCGTTTCGTCCCTTTGATATACGGACCTGCATTTACTTTAGGAGGACAGTTTTGTTTTTTTGAGGCCGGTTGATCTCTATGCCTTTAGGTCTATTACTGTCTTCAAGTAATCAGAAATTTTGTGGTGTCTATTGAGTACAATACAATAAATCCATTCATAAAATATTTGAAATTTTGGGTGTCTATTGAGTCCAATACAATAGAACCATTCTAAAATGTTGAAGATTTTATACATTATCTTGCAAACTTGACTGTTGAAGAAGTTTGTGATGTCTGTTGAGTCAATACAATAGACTCATCGTATCTTACTTCTCTTTGAAGTTTAGTACTTCCAAGATTTTAGTTATAAAGGATGAAGAAATAGCGGTGAAAAGTTTCTTCTTTAGTTTATTTTATTAGGTTGTTTTTCAATTGTTTACCCCAAAACATGTTCTTGAGCATAAAATTCTTTGAAAAACCAAGTTATTATAACATGTAGTTTATAAATTAATTCGATTACATGTTTTCAATAATTATATTTTACTTATTAAATTATAATGTTAGAAAATTAGCAAATTTAAATATATATTATCATAATCATAATGTAGAGAGGAAGAGAAGAGAAGTAAAATTGTAAATTACAAACCTCACCTATTAAATAGGAGATGGGAGGGAGGTAACAAGAGAATGAAGTGAGCACAAGGATTACAAGAGAAACTAACCATTTTAAAGCTTCAAGATTATCACAATCATAGAACCAATAATTGTTGGTAGTATCCACTTATACTTCCATCACTTTGGTTTAGAGGGAAAGGGGTGGAGATAGTTTATTTAAAATGGTCCATGTAAAGGTTAACCATTA
>VDFB02296649.1:0-15427 GCA_007258455.2 Sequoia sempervirens | reverse complement strand
CATTCCAAAAACTGCAGGATTGTTATGAAAATTAAATTTAGTAGTTGACTTGTGGATAAACCTACATTGATAGCATTATGCAATTGCTCTCTCTTGTAAAGGAAACAACTTGCGAGATGAAAAGTATATGGGCCACTTCAAAGAACACAGAGAAATGTATTATATTCCATCTTTTGGCTCGACAGTATAGACCTCTCTAATTTCACCTATTCTATCAGATAGCTACTTAACTACGGTAAAAAGGAGAAGCACATTATATCTAAGATAACATCAAACTTATTCTGTTAATTTGGCAGCTGTGGACTTGCATGGATTAGTACTAAAATCTATTAATTTAGATATTTTAAAGTTTGAACATCTCTAACTAGTTAGGTCGGTTTCTTAAGCATGAGAAAAAAGTGGAATTATGCATCTCCAAGAACACAGCTCGGTGTGGTAGCTGTGGAATTGAATAAGACAGACTAAAATCAGAAATTAGAATTAAAAATTTGAAATGGGTCAACAGAAAATATTACATAGAAATGTATCAGATTCTCTCTTCTAGTGCCTCATTCGTAACACTTAAAAGTGCAAACCTCCCTGATTCTGTTTATTCTGCCAGTTAACTATGGAAAAGAAAAATGCAAAGAGTGGAACATTGCACATGTCCAAGAATTAAATCAATCTGATAGTTTTGGACACATAAGATAAAGAGTAAAATTAATATTTATAGAAACAAATAATTAAACAAAGGAAAAAAAAACTTAAATGGCTCAACACTCAGAAGAAAAGAATACATCAAACTGCATCACATTTTTCACCTCCAGTTTTTTAAAATCAGCCTCTCTTTAACTCAATTCAGTTTCTCAATGATGGAATGAACATGGAGAAGCATATATGCTTAACAATTCAATCTGTAGCAGTGTACTTGCATAAGATACAACAAAAATAAGAATAAAAGATGCAAATGAACCAACAGAAAATAATACATAAAAATGTATCACATTTCATATTTCTTGACATTTTGACATCTCTAATTTCTTTAGTTTCATCAATTTATTTATCATGCAAAAGAAAAGGAGGAAAATTTTGGGCAGGGATACATTTCTAAGCATTTGGTCAGTCTACTTGCATAAGTTATAGATGGAAATCAGAATAAATAATTGACAATATAAACTTATCATTTTTCCCTCTTCTTGTTCTTGACAATATAAACTGCTATAAATTCTTCTAGTCTTCTGTTACTTAATAATAAAAAAGAAGGAGAATCATATATATCCAAGAATTCAATAGCCTGCTAGCTGTGGACTTGATAAGGAAAAGATGAAAAATCAGAATTGAAAGTTGATATGGATCAAGAAAAGAATGCATAGAAGCATTTCAGATTTCCCTTTCTTGTTTCCTTGACATTTTAAACCTCTCTAATTTATTTTTTCTTAATTATCAAAGAAAAAACAAAGAAGCATTTTTGTCCCAGAATTCAGTCAATTCGGTTATGTGTGGAGTTGCAAGAGATGCAGATGAAATTCACAATAAAAAATTGAAATGGCTATATAAAAAAGAAAACCCAAAAATTTATAACACTTCCCTCTTCTGGTTCTTGTTTCATTTCTTCTAATCCAGAATAATGAAATTTATCACACTTAATAATAGAAAAAAGAAAGAAACATATACACCCAGGAATTCAGTCAGTCCGGTAGCTGTGGACTTGATATGGTAAAGATAAAAAATCAGAACAGAAAATTGATATGCATCAAGAAAAGAATGCATAGAAGCTTTATTAGATTTCCCTCTCCTGTTCTTGAAACTTTAAATCTCCAAGTCTTTTCTGTACCCTTTTTTTAGTCATGGAGGAAAAAACAAAAGAAGCACATACATACAAGTATTTGATCTGTCTGGTTTCCTGTGAGGTTGCAAAAGATACAGATGAAATCAGAATAGAAAATCATTATGAATCTGGAAAAGAATTGATAGAAGTATATTACATTTCCATTTCTTGTTGTTAACACTTTAAACCTCCCTAACATCTTCATTGTCAATTTCTTAGTTATGGAAGAGATAATGAAGCATATGTTATATATCAAAGAATCAGGTAGATCAAGCAGCTATGAACTTGCTTAAAATATAGAGAAACATCAAAATAAAAAATTGAGATGAGTCAAAAGAAAAAATTTACAGAGGCATGTCTCTGTTTCTAGGCTCTCTAAAGTTCTAAACCTCTCTGATTTCTTTACTTCCATCAGTTCCTTAATCAAGGAAAAAACATAAAAAAAGAGCACATTATCATAACCTGATCTGCAACAACATTCACAACTTCCAACTCGTGCTCATGCCATCTTCGAACACTATCATATGGTGTCGTGAGAACCATCAGTGCATAAGATCTTCTGGAAGGCTTGGTTCTATCATTCATATGAAAGTTTGACAGATTCAAAAGGGGCACACGAACAGCAGCTGCATTTCCTTGCATATATCTGCCTCTTTGTGGTCGGATCTTTACCACTGGACTGTTAGAAGAAATTTCTAATGCTCGATTGCAATTAAAGACATCCTTGATTGAGGGATGGTGAATGGGTACAGTAACTGGTATGCCATGTATATTTTGACCATGCTTAAGAGAATGTGAGAGCTGAAGCTCCAATCCAGAGCAAGTGGGCATCCATAGTGTGCATTCCTCTAAATACAAAGTTCTCCCCAATTCAGTAAGAGTTTTGTTCAAAATTGTATGCCGATCTAAAGTGTTTCTTATCTCATGGGTTAGCATCCTTACATGTCTTCCTATTTCTTCTTGTGTTCTCATGACTCCCATTTCTCTGTCAAGCTCTGCAGCCTTGTTTTTCAAATATAATTCCCTCGTTTTTACACCTAACAAATCTGGAATAATGTGAACTAGGGTTAAAGCAGTTGCACAGGATACCAATGCAGTGCATATCTTTGATACAGCCATCACTTCTGCCACTGTTCTAGAATGAATGGTAAAGGTCCACAGACTAATAAGATGTGTTGCACCACAGAGGATTATAAATGCACCAAACTGCACCAGAACCCATCTGTAAGGAAATACTGCTGATCTCTTCACGAAATAGATGAGCTCCAATGGAATAGAAAAATATGCAAGGGTAATAAGGAAATCTGAAACATATTGATATTTTGTCAATAAATCGTCTGCAGGCCAGTGAGGTTCAAAGCAACAACCCTCCATCTAGAGCTAGGTTTGATAGTGTTTTTAAGGTGGTGAAAGTCAAGACTCAAACACTAACCAAAGCTTATTAGGACACTGAACTCAAAGCTCGTATGCTGCGAAATCCTCCAGCAAGAGATATATGAGGCCTCCAAAGGATAGGCAATTTTGGTAATGCAAAAATTTTACCTAATCAATGTAGGAATCACCCCAACCCTGAAAACCTATGATCCGAATAGTCTCACCTTCACATGTCCTGCAAGACCTAGCTAGTTTTTATTATCCGTCTTGTATTTAACTCCACTTGATGTCAAAAATATGATCCGATCTTTGATGTATTCATTTGGTACATGAAAATTTCAAGGCTCGAGCTATTACAAGCTATCTTGAACCAAAGAATTCATGAAGTCCACCAAACTTGAATGCCTACATAGTACAAGCAGTTTAAAATTCATATATAAATTGCCAGGCAACTTTGAGTTGACTTTTATTACAGTTTATTCGAAGCTAGACGAGAAGAATTTGGACGCCCAAAATCCGTCCTGTGATAACTACAGAAAGTAAAGAAGAATGGGGGCATGCTTACTCAAGTTGAAGGCTTTTAGAGCCACTTATATCACTAACACGGCTGAAGAGAGTACCTAAATTTATCCTCCCTTTAGACAAGCTCTTCCCTTGATTGCACTCCCTATCAGCCAAGTGATTCTCCCTGCTGGAGGAGGGCATATGACCTGAACTCAATATGCAAATAATTGAATCATATTCAGACAATGAACCGCAAAAGGAACTATATTTTTCAGCTAGTTTTATGCAAATTTGCCAAAAGGCAAACTCTAAATCATTCAACTAATAAAAATTGGCTTCAACTTATCCCTGATGATAAGATCCTTTAAAGAGACTTACAATATCAGGGCAACCAAAAAAGACACCCAATTGAATCCACCAGAGGACTCCTACAGAAGCATTTCACAGGGTAGGATGCCTCATTTAATCTTCCAAATAGTCCAAATTTCCGAAGAACAATTCACACTGAGAAGTACAAAGGGGCTGGTAGCTCACTAATATAACACCCCAGCAAGCTAATCGGAGCTCTCAGGTTGATATACTCCCTTTTAAACTTTAAAACTAATCAAAATCTGTTTATCTTACACTCTAAAATTAAGGCCATTTCAACCCAATTTTGTATAGAAACTGAAAACAGAGCCCAAAGTCTTCAATCTACAGTTAAATCGGCGTTTATAAACTTCAATTCCAACAGGTCTTACCCTTGAAAACTTTAAACCCCACCAAAGTAAACCCTGGAAATTGCGTTATCTAATTTATCGTTTATTCGGTAACGGTCCCACGGGGAGGAAAGCTTCCAAAAAAATTGTGGTTGCAGCTGAGATTTTTTCAGGAGTATTTCAACCTGGGTGGTCCCACGATTCTTTTAGTACCGCTTAATCTTACAGATTGAAGCTCCGACTTTTACGGAAGCTCCGAATTTTTTCGTGCAGAGGCGATCTACAGTGTAAGCTAAATCTGTGTTAATATTTTTTATTTTATTTTTAGTGCAGTTTTTGAACCTAAAGATATATAGGGAAATTTAGGGAAGTTGTGGTCTCAGAAATGTTATTATTTTGCATATTCAATTTAACAGAATATATAAATATAATGTGATAACAAAATTTGATATAGAATATGTTAAAATATCTACAATTTAAAGTTCAAAAAATTTCAAGTAAATCATTGCAAGCTATGATGCCTAAGCTTTCTTATAGTCTAACTTTCAAAGTACGCAAGAAAATCCTCCAAAACAAATCTAAATTCAATAAATTCTATGGAATTATAGTGAGGAAAATATAAATCCATAAAATAAATTTTATTATTGAAAAACACAAATGATAATTTTAAGTATAATAATAGTAGTTGTTGTTGTGGTAGTAGTTGTTGTTGTTGTTGTCGTCATGTGTGTGCATTAATCTCATTGATTTGCAAACAAAGAGATTAAAAAATATAAAAAGATAATTTTCCTTCCTAAAAATTTCCTAGATTAATTGATAAGAATCTAAAAACTCTAATGATTGACAAGAGGTATATCTCCATCCCAAAAGAACTCACTCAAAATTACAAACTAAAAACTAGGGTCTCCTATTTATCAATAAAAGATTCTAATTAATCTTATAGCTTTTGTTTTTGTCTCATGAACCCTGTTGCTCCGTAAAAATAGTCCTTGAAGCCCTTCCATGGGACCCCACCCTTAGATGTTAAATTCTCAATAGAATTGTTTAACACTCATGCAAGATGCTCAAATTAAACAATTTAAGGCTCTCCTAACATAGTTTCCATACGCATGTTGATTCCTATTTAGTTTTGGGCTCATTTGGATGGAATGGTTTGATACTATTACATATTGATAAATGATGCACCCTTGTATAAAGTTGGTTTTACATTCATTTTCATATATTTGATACTCATCTCGTCCCTATGTGTACCTATATTTAAATACACCCATCATTTATTAGTTCTTTATGGAAGCACCTACCAAATGAACCAATGAGAGAAAAATTAAAATAGCTTGATTAAATTTCCTAATGTATATTTTTCCTCAAATTTGTTTCAAAATATCAAAATTATTTTATCTATAATTCTATTGAATAATAGTTGTGAACACTCTTATTAGTTTGATTGTAAGCTATTGGGTTCATGATTAATTGTACTATCGATGGACTCATTTTAACTATATCTATTTTTACTATAAAATAGTTAATAATGTAGTCAACAGTTTCATATCACTTTTTTATTCTATTCATCATCTAATTTCATACTAATATTATTTTATATTTAAAGGGTTGTGGGCCAACATTATGGAATGCATAGCAGGCTTGTAATCAATGCAAATATTATTTTCTATGAGACATTGGACTTTGACACTTTCAATTTTAAATAATGAAACGATTCAATTTAAATGGAAGGCCTTTTTCATAGGCCTTGATACAAGAGGTATATATGTTTTGGCTACTACTTTACCTTGGTAGCATCTTAGTGGGAGCTTGATAATAATGTTGACTTAATGAATTGATTTTCCCCTATTTTATAGCACACTTTTAATCGATGTAAATATTATTTTCTACCAAAAATTGAACTTTGACACTTTCATTTTTTAATAATATATTTATATGGTCAGAAAATCTTATATAAAATTATATTATTGGGACTTGTTATGGTTTTTTTTCACTATAGCACATTAAACGATGAGTTTTATAATACTCAAAAATTATAAAATCATAATGTTCGCAGAAAAACACAACCTAATGAGAGTAATGATAGTAACCTCAAACTCTTACAACTCAACATAGCCTATTATAAAATATTGCAAAAAATATCTTTTTGCAATCACATGCAATTACTTTAAACTAAAATTTAAAAATATTGTTCAAACAAGTCCAATAGTCTTAATTTTACTATACACACGAGCATTTCTAAACATGTAATGGTTTTCCCAAATATCTCATAGGGTGTTGTGGATTAGTTCTTCCTCTTGTGTGTTGTTGTGTTGCAACAAGATGTTTTGGGAAGTGTGAGGTTGTCTGGAAATGACTCATTGTCATTCTTGTTTATGGTGAGTTGTGCCTCTTGGTTAGGTAACATCTTGTGGAGTTTTTCCTTTATGTTTAGATTTGTTTAGTGTGTTTGGATGAGGATTGGAGGTTGATGTTTCCCTTAACCTATTCCAATGTGGTGTTGCAAGAGAAGGCAATTGTGGTTAGGTAATTGATCATTGTGAAGTTTTTGTCCTCTTTCATATGTTCATTATGGTGGATTTATCCCATGGTTGGTTAGTCTTTTGTTGTTGCCACCTTACTTATGCAATGGTGAAGTTGGCTTATTGTTCTTGGCATTAATCGTTGTGACACATGTGTGCACATTGTCGTGTAAGTATGTCATGTCATTGTTACATTATAGGTGTTGTTAAAGAAGATGTAATTCTAGTTTGATGAATTGGCTATCTTGTGTAATATCTTGGAGAGTAATTAGTTTTTGAACCTTGTATTGGTTCTTGGTTATCTTTATGATCATTATATGATCTTGTTGGGTTGTTGAACCCTTAGTTGGGTCATAGTTGAGCATCATGATAGTGAAAATCTCATTTTTTTTGTTGTGCTTAGTGTTCAATTGATTCCTTGGTGTGTTTTTGTGAGTTTTGGGGTTACTAAGCCTCATTTTTTGGGGAGTGCATATGCCTTTTAGAGGTAGTTTCCTAGATACTTGCCTCTAATAACCCCTATGTTGTTCCTAGTTTTATGTTGAGAAGCTAGTATGTGTAGGAACTCTATTTTTTGTTGTACCCAATAAAGAACCTCGTGATGAGTGTCATATTTGGAAGTGAGGCATGCTCTTGGTGAGCATGGAGGTGAGGTAGTGTTTCCTCTAGCCTTGTGGGACGGTTTTCCCTAGCTTTTGGTTTGTAGTGTCAAAGGTTAAAGTCATGGCTTCAAGAGAGGCCATAAGAAGACAAGCCTTGTGGTTGTTAATCCTTGTGTTGAGTAATAATTTTAAGGCTTGTGTGCCTTTGTGCTTGGTCGAGTTAGTAGCTAGATGGAGTTCCTAGCAGTCGGCGGCGCAGCCCTGAGTAGAAACCCTCGTTGCTGTGGTTGCTGGATCATGCGTAATTGGCCCTTCCATCACCCCAGTGGTGATGGCAGCGGCAGTGTGGTGATCTCCTCGCAGTGGTCGCGACACCCAGTGCCACGCCTCTTGTCTCCATTGTGGTGTTTCCACACCTTAGACTTGGGTGAGAGTCTTTCAGAGGCCTTATCTCGTAGTATATGTGCTTGATTGTAAAAATTAGTGTGTAATTTATCCTTTCTTTGTAGGTTTCTAATGAGTGCTTCCTACCTTAGTGTGGGAGGGATGTAGTTCCCCTTTTGTTTGTTTCCCTACATTGTGAGATCTCTTTCGAGTATTCACCATTTTCAGATTTCTGCGATTCTTGCGACTTTAAACCACCTATGCTGAGATTATATTCCTCGCTGCTTTCAACATAAAGCATTTCATGTCATTTTTGCATATTTATAAGTGAAGTGCCGGATAATTTAATTCCTGCTCAAATCAAACGTTGTGGCGGCATTATTGGCGCGGGTTAAATCGCGGGATTCTGGATTATTGATATTTGAGAAATGATTTATTTGACAAATGTATAAATATTATTTATGCTTTATGTTATTGGACTATATTGGGTGATTATGATGTGCTTCAATTATATATACATTGAGCAAGCACCCTTGATGTGTGTTGAATGGTTACAGGTATAGGGTTATTTCTCCACCTGGCTACACAACTCTGAGTTATCCCCCAATGATGGTTAATTTAGAGATGTCACATTGGGCCCCTTCCTATCTATTCCCCAATCATTCTCAAATCAAGTATGGTATGTGTCATGTTGACCTATGCGAGCTTAGATCTATTTTAAGAGTTATTTCAGAATCCTTATATTTTGTGAACAACCTATAAATGTCTAATTTAATTGATGGTTTAAATTCCACATTTTTTCATAAATGAAATACTAGGAATTGAAATGATTATTTGATTTTTTATTAAAATACTCTCTATGTTTTGGGAAAAAGGGGAAAATAGAATGAGAGTGGAAATGAAATAAGCTATTGTTTAATTTATTGCAAAAAAAATCCATGGGTTCAAAATTGCAAATTTTATTGGATTTAATTATCCTCTTTGAATTATGGATTTTGTAAATTTAAATGAAAATATGCTTATATGGATTTGATGGCTAAATTATATGTTAAATGACATTTTTGAAGAAATTTAATTGATCAAATTGATTTTGGGATAAATTGAGGGAGTTTTGAACTCCAACTTAGAAATATGAATTTTTAATTAAATTTTAATTGAGTTTTAAAATGGGTAAATATAAAAAGCTTTCTATTTTTGTGTATGTTTTGAAATTGTGAAAATATTGGGAGAAAAAAATTTGTTGGAGCAATTTGGAAAATTGTTGATTAGTAGTGTGTTTGTTATCAAAATTCGACGAGGTAGGGTTCGTTGGAATAAGATTTTAGAGGGGATTGTTCTTGCTGATTTTCAAGAGTCCTCATTTGGTGTGCTTGACAAATTTTACATTTCAAATTTTGGAGGGTATTGAGGTATTTTCATTTTTTTAATTCATTTGATCATTTTTCTTCGAATATTTTTAGGAGAATGATTAGGAGAGTGTAGAATCCTCCCAACTTACTTCATTTGGAAATTTAGATACCTAAATTATTTGCATTTAAAAATTGTTTTTTTTAAATCTCAAGCTTACCATGTCCAATTTTTTGGGAAATAAGAACATTGTCTATTTTATAGCTTAAGAGGGGTGTTAGGCATATTTTCCACTAAAGGGTATTGTTAGAATTTTAATCTTGAAAATTTTAAAATGTGATGAATTTCCATGGTGGATTTGGGAAATTTCATAGTTTTTGCATTATGGAAATGTCATAAAAATTGAAAGTTTTGTATGAAAATGAATGAGTTTGGATGTTTTGAAAAAATGGATCCTTGTGAAGCATGATAATATGCATTGTGGGAAAGTGTCATTGAAATTGGAAAAGTTTGTATTTTTGCATTGGTTTTTGTGCCACTCATTGAAGGGTGTGATAAACTTAGGGCCTAAGTGTTACAGAGGGTGATGGGAGTGGATCCCAATATGAGCCTAACCCAAAGTGGCATGTAGGAAATCATGGTGTGGGAAGTTTCTTAATAATAAATGATAATTAATGGAAATAAGGTAATAAACTAATTAAGATAATGGTACCCCTCTCATACCTTGAGTGCTTGTATAGGCTAAAGATGATCGAGGAAGACAAGCCGCTTAGGGAGTTGTAATGCTTGGAAAAAGAAGTTCACTTTCATATATCACCACACCAAAACACCATAGTATTCATTATTACTCAACTACCACACACATCAAATCATATAACAAATCCACACAAAACCAAAAGCAACTCGTGACGGGAAGTTCCAGATTTACGACCTTCCTCACTTTGGAAAGAGATATCGCCTCTACTAAAGTCTTATTGTATAAATCCACACAACAAAGCTCCTCGTCATTGAAGTGTATCATAAGTCTCTATATAAAGAAAAGAAAAGTATGCTAGATCTCAAATGAGGAAAAAGCTCTGCCGTGTGGACACTTGTGGGTGGCATTATTCATCGTATTGGTCCACCGGATCCACCTTATACCACATGATCTCAGTTCTAGCCAAATCTTCCAATATCTGTGACCTGCCCACCCCCCTTAGGTCTCTTTGCACTCCGCTACAATGCACTTTGAAGCCGCAGTAGAGCTATGAGAAACATCGGCGATAGGGCTTAAGACCGGTGACATGAAAAACATTATGAATTGACAAATTTGCGGCGAGCAAGCCGTAGTTAACGGATTTTAACCACCTACCAAAGGGCTCACCGAAACCCATAGCTTACGCCTTGCCGAAAGAGATTGAACTCTTATGTGGCCGAACTCTCAAAAAGACCTTGCCTCCCATAGAAAACTGTCTGGAAGTTTTGTTCTTATATATAAGACTTTTTTGTCGATCTGAAGCTTGCTTTAGCTTTTCTTTGATAAGCTTCATCTGATCTTCCATTTCCCTCAACATTTCAGGACCAATCACAATCCTGTCTTCCACCCTGTCCCAACTGATGGGTGTTCGACATTTACGTCCATACAGAGCCTCCAATGGTGCCATACCCAAAGAGGCGTGGTAGGAGTTGTTGTAAGCAAACTCCACCAAAGGAAAATACTCCTCCCATTTGTGTTGTTTCTCCATACAATACATTCGAAGGAGATCCTCCACTATCTAGTTCACCCTCTCCGATTGACTGTCGGTCTGTGGATGATATGCAGAACTGAAATTTAATTTGGTTCCCAAGAAAGAATTTAGAGTAGTCCAAAATCTGGAAGTCATCCGAGTGTCATGATCTGAAATTATCATTTCTGGCACTCCATGCAGTTAGAAGATTTCCTGTACAAATTTCCTCGCCAACACCATCTAACCATCTTTGAGATTCCCAGGAATGAAATGGGCTACCTTAGTTAATTTTTCCACCATAACTAGGATGGTATCATGTCAATTCCTAGACATCGACAAACCCTGAATAAAGTCCATAGTTATCATCTGCCACTTATATTCTGGCACCCTATGAGGGTATAAAAGTCTTGTCAGATGTACATGCTCAGCTTTAACTCGCCGGCATTCCAAACATCGGGTTACAAATGCAGTAACATCCCTTTTGAGTCTTCACCAGAAATATAAAGGTTTAAGTCCCTCTACCATTTTAGTCACACCGGGGTGCCCTAAATAAGGTGCATTATGGAATTCCTCAAGCACCAATTCTCTCAATCCTGTGGAGTTAGGAATATACATGTGAACTTGGAATCTCAAGAGTCCATCGGACTCAAGTACATAACCAACATATCTATGATCCAAAGGACCCTACTCTAGGGCTTGTTTCGCCCTCTCGTAATGCTCATCCCTCGATAAGGCTTGAACCACCTGCTACCTGAAATTAGATTTTATGGTAACCATGGCTGTAAGATGTCTTCTCCTACTCAAGGCATTTTCTACCCTATTTTCCTTCCCTTTAATAAACTCTATGCCAAAGTCATATTCACTCAAAAACTCCAACCATCGCCTCTGACAAGCATTTAGGTTGGGTTGAGTAAAGATATACTACAATCCAACATGATCTATTTTTAATTCAAAGGGATTTCCCAAGAGATAGTGTCTCCACATCTGAAGGGCATGAACTATGGTTTCCAACTCTAAATCATGTGGTGCATAATTTAACTCGTGTTGTTTCAACTTTCTTGATTCATATGCCACCACTTGTCCTTCCTGCATGAGAACTTCTCTTACCCCTTCTCCTAATGCATCAGTAATTACTGTAAAATGACCATTCAGATCAGGTACAGCCAAAATAGGTGTAGAAGTGAGTTTCTCCTTTAGCAACTGAAAAGATTTTTCACATCTATCGCTCCACTCAAATTTCTTTCCCTTCTTCTAGAGTGCGGTAATGGGTGCTACTATTGACGAGAACCCTTGCACAAATCTCCTATAATAACCTGCAAGCCCCATAAAACTTTGAACTTTGAAAACATTCTGCGGTGCTAGCCAATATAAGATTGCCTTAATCTTATATGGGTCCACGGCTATCCCCTCTGCTGAAATAACATATCCCAAATAATGCACCTTAGATTGGTAAAAGGTACATTTGGACATCTTCCCATATAACTTATGTTCTCTCAGTCGCTGTAATACTATCCTCAAGTGCTTATCATGCTCTTCCTCTGACTTAGAATATATGAAGATATCGTCAAGGAAGATTAAGACAAAGTTATCTAAGCAGTCCCCGAAAGAAATTATTCATCAAATTCATGAAGGTTGCAGGGGCATTGGTTAGCCCGAACGATAGCACTGTGCATTTATAATGCTCGTACCTTGTCCTGAAAGTAGTCTTGTGAATATCTTCATCCTTTATTCTCAACTGATGGTACCCCGATCTAAGATCAATTTTTGAGAATACCTTGGCATCTTTTAACTGGTCAAACAAATCATCAATACGAGGAAGCATGTATTTGTTCTTGATAGTAACCTTGTTAAGCATCTTGTAGTCAATGCATAACCTCAAGGTCCCATCCTTCTTTTTCACAAATATAGCAGGAGCTCCCCAAGGCAACACACTTGGTCTAATGAAACCCTACTTCAACAATTCCTCTAATTGGGCTTTTACCTCATATAACTCTGTTGAGTTCATCCTGTATGGAGCTTTAGACTGAGGTTCTACTCCTAGTAGCAAATCAACAGAGAAATAAAATACACACTTAGGCGATAGCTCAGTCAGCTCTTCAGGAAAAACATCCTCGAATTCTTTTAGAATGGGATGATCATTGACTGATGATTCTGTCTCATCAAGGTCCTTGACCTTTATTGCATAAATAGTGCATCCCTTTCGGCTTGCCTTCTTTAATTGCATGGCGGAGACTTGTCTAAGCTCTAGAGGCCTTTTTACACCACAAATCTCCACATGGTTTTCTTGATCATCAAGACACCTTATTGATTTCTCTTCGCAATCCATAAGAGCCTTATGTTTAGAGAGCCAATTTATCCCTAAAATTACATCATAAGATCCCAGTGGTGCTACATATAAATTAACTTGTGTTTTGAGGCTAGGGAGTTCAAGTTCACTGTAAAATAGGCATTGCTCTACCTTCCTCTCTACCCGGTTCCCATACTGAACTTTCCATGAATTTTCCATATAGCCCAGTCTAACTGATAATTTAGATACAACATGAGGATCCACAAAACTATCAATGGCACCAGTATCAATCAAAATAGAAACAAGACATCCAAAAAGTTTACCCGATAGTTGGAGAGGAGTAGCCTGATAATCTGCTTGGTGATTGTCAACTACCGCATGGATATGATGTTGATTCCTGTTATTCTATATGTTAACCCTCTAAGGGCACACACTGGCATAATGCTCACCACCACAAGTATAACAACCTCCATGAGGTGCTTTAGGCCTGTCAGAAAAATCCCTCCTGTTATTGTTGTTCTTCTTATTGAAATTAGCCCTCTTATTATTATTCCGGTTTCCATCATTACGGTTCTGAGGACTACCACCCCTTTTTTAATTTTTGATCTGCCTACTATTATTTCCTTGGTTACCTTGATTGCACTGATTTCCCTGGTTACTATTACCTTGGTGATTTCCTTGGAACTTCTTATTACCATACTTGGCTTCCCTACTTTTCTTGTAGTTCGCAACCTGTTGCATTTTATGTTCCTGCAAAAGTGCCAATTCAAAGGCTTCATCCATGGTAGAAGGTCTATGCATATCCACCTCATTTCGAATTTGAGGCCTAAGCCCCATAATGAATTTCTAAATTTGAAACCTCTCATCATGCTAGTACTGAGGTACGTACTTAAGCAAGTGAGAGAATTTCTCCCAATACTGTGTCACTTTCATTCCTCCTTGAATGAGCACCTGAAATTCTATCATTTTCTTGTCAAAGTAGGATTGTGGAAGCCACCTCTTTATGAATGTCTACAAAAATTGTTCCCATGTTACCTTGCCAGGAAAAAATTGTTTATCAACCCTTTCATTCTCCCACCATGTAGCATCTTCACCTGTGAGTTGGTAGGATCCCCATTCCACCTTAGTTTCCTTGAACAGGTTTCAAAGGGAAAAGTACCTTTCCATTTCAATAATCCATGCTTCTACCCCATCCCTGAAGGATTTACCATCAAACTTGGGTGGCACAACATTTTTGAGGTCCTTACCCAATTCTTCAGCTACCTTTTTTAGCTTACTTTGATTCTTTTCAGTTTCAAGGTTTTCTCCATTTGGTTCATTTTTGTTGTTTTCACTTTCACCAGGATCAAACCTTGTTGGCCCCGTCTATCTTGCTTGTTCAAGGTTATCGATCCTGGCCTCTTGCCTACTTAGGATGGCCAAAATCTGATATAATTTATCATTAGGATCACCATGGGATCCTCCTCCTGATTCCCACTGATAATATCTACCCTCCATTAGGGGTTACCCTAGAAAAACATAATCATCAAGCATAATTAGGCATAGGTCCTAGAGTTGAACCTTGTGAGCTCTGATACCAAAATGTAACTCTCATAAAAAGAAGTTCACTTTCATATATCACCACACCAAAACAACATAGTATTCATTATTACTCTACCACACACATCAGATCATATAACAAATACACACAAAACCAAAAGCAACCTACGTCAGAGTCTGAGACGTGACAAGAGTGTAAGACTTTTAAGGTCAAGTATGCTCATCTATATGAGAGGGTACTCGGTTCTGTGTTGATCCCCTCATGAGTGTCCATGATGACACTCCCTCTCTTGCTCTCAAATATTTAACCCTAGTGTAGTTGAGTAGAACCTGACAAATGATAACTACCTTCCATGTGCCTTTTTTGTTATGCCCTTGGTGATTTTTCCCAAGGATGATCCTTGTATGGCATTGGTGAGTTGGACCAATGTAGATTTGTGATGTGGCATTGGTGATTTTGACCAATGTGGTTGTGTTATGCCATTGTGAATGTATCATGTGATGACATGTATTGTATCCTTTATGGGATTTGGATGACTGTTGATATATGATGTGTTGGTGGAGTGTTTTTTTCGTGAATGGAGTGAGTGTAAAATCTCTCCACATTTGTTTGGTGTGATTGTTATTATTATGGCCCATGTGACTATCTCCTAGCAC
>VDFB02296648.1:0-45596 GCA_007258455.2 Sequoia sempervirens | reverse complement strand
CTTAATGCATTAATGTTAAAGTGGATTTGAGTGATGGTTGAAAGTTCTTTAGCTTGTTTAAAGTAAAATATAAAGTAAATGTTTGATTTATTTTTAGTAATTGAATGTGATCCAAATTTCCTCTAATATCTCCATGAAGTGTTTAAGATAATATAATGCAGATAAATGAGTTATTAAATAACTCATGGGAAGAAGAAGCTTCATAGACACTTGCAACAGAGAGCTTCAGACACTTGAAGCAGTTAACTCCTGAAAGCTATAGAAAGCTTTGAAGAAGTAATGAGAAGATAGAGAATAATCCCAACACATTTCTACATTCATGCAAAATCATGGAGCATCAATCATTCCTAAATTAATGGGATGAGTGTTTGTTTCATGTTGAGTTTTAAGATCTCTCACAATTATTAGATTTCATGCTTCCTTCTTCCACCAAAGATAACTCAAGCTACCACATCAATCAAATGTTGTTGCATGATTATAGCATGTTATTCATGTTAATTATCAATTATTTTGGCAAGAAAAGTGAAGAATAATTCCTTCATTCACGTGGAGAACTGAAGACTTCATAAAAATCAGGCATTCAGAAATAGTCAAAAATGCAATCTTAGTAAAACAGCGATATCTCCTTCGTTTCTCAACAAAATTAGAAAATTCAAAATGATATAGAAACTATATTTGAAGATCTAAAAACCCTTTTGAGAACTTGGCGTGATTCATAGTAGGGAAGGAGTAGTACGCATCAGAAAATGACAGAGACAAAAGTGGCATGATGGAGGACAACAACTTCAAGTTTCTTAAAGTTTTATAAACTATCCCTCAAAAATAGGATCTTGGATCCACATTCTTAGTGGATTGATATAGAATATGAATTATATAAATACAATGTAATCATTTGATCAAAAGGAGGGGATTAAAAATTCTTGTAAATAGAATAGATCTTGTTTCATTTACCAACAATGTAATTCCATATTTTTAGATTAAATTTGAATCCAAGAAAGCTTTTCATTTCCAGCAAGTGTGAAGTAGTTTATTCTTTTCAATTCATGCAATTTTTCCTTAGATTAGTTCCATTTCATGAAAATTTTCTTTCATGCAAATAGGATTTAAGATTAGTTCCCTTTCATGCAACTTTACTTTCATGCAAATAGGATTTATTTTTGCAAATAGAATAGACTATCAAGCAAGTTTTCTACTTTCTCTCTTGCATACAGCCATGGACACTGCCTTGGATTGATAAATTAAATGATGAGGATTACAATGACCCCATCACAAGGCTGCGCACAACAGTCGAGGCTGCTGGATGCAGCCGTGTGGGGGTTGCGGCCTCCCCACACTGTGGTACACGGTTGTGCAAGGGTTTCATTTATTAAAAAATTCTTATTTAAAATTTTGACCTTATTTAATGTTTTTTCTTTTATTGATATATCTATATATTATATATATACATATATATATGTATATAAATATATATATATAGCTATAAAATTACAGAGATTTAATATGGGTAATTTTATAATATGTTTTAAATGCATAACTTTTAATATATGTTTTATTATATTATATATATTTATATATATATGTATGTATATATGCATAAAAGTGTGTGTATATATATATATATATACAGATGGTTATTTATGCTGTGATTATGGAATAACTAAGTAAATTTGCAATGTTATAGTGTAATTGAATAAATTGGAAATAAACTATGTGATATTAATTAACTTGAATGCTCTCGAGTAAACTAATTTATTTATTTTCTTGGAAAAATTATTGTGTAACGAAACATGTTATAGGATGTTGTTTTGCGTAATTGTGTACTCTCGAGATTATTCATTGAATCAATTGTGGTTTTCTCTAAATTGAGATTTTGTATTGTGGGAAAATCCTTCAGTTGTCATCCTTCTATAGGAGCTTAAGTTACTTGTTAGGGACTTCCAGAGGTGGGGAAATTAATGTTTTATATTTGATCTTGTAATTTGATATTTGTCCCTATTCTTGGCTATAGTTGTGACTTGAGTTTACACATGGAGTTGTACCGTTTTTATGGATATTGTTTCATATGATTTTGGTGAGATGGTTTTTCCTCGCGGATGTTCCATTTGTGGTTCAGTATTCTTGTTGGTACAATTCCTTGGAATTGGATTTTTATGTTTTGGGTTCTAGGGAGAGTGGCTCTATGTGAGCGTCGGTGCACAAAGGGTCTGTGAGGATAACCCACGTTAGAGTTAGAGTAATAAGTGATAACCTAATTAATTAATTAGGGGTGGGTAGTAAAATATTAATAAGATAATTATGGATGCCTCGTCCGCCTATTAGGGCTTTCGTAGACTAAAGGTGGGCTAAGAAGGTTGTGGTTAGCATGATCATTGCCCCATCTTCACGAGAGGTTAACGGTTTTGCATGAGTTATCCTATGGAGCGGCGCCTTGAGATAGGCAGTCAGGATAACCATAGATGGAGGTAGTACCTTGTGATAGGTTGTCTGGATAATCCATGTAAGGCCATGCGATGACATTCTCCTCTTGCATTCCCTTTGAGTTGTTTTATTGAAATCCTCTGGAAGTGGTCTATTGTTATGTTTTGGAGATTTATTTTCATTATGAGATATTTCTTTGTGTTCTCTTGTTTTTCGTGTCTGGAGTTTAGTCTTTCCTTACTATTTGGATGAGCTTGGTCAGGGATCCTTCCTTATTTACTCCCAGCATGGGGGTGGTTGGGTGGAACGTGCTACACACCCCGTTGGGTTCCCTTATGATGCAGTTGTACCTTTCAGTGAAAATTTTTGCTAATGCAGTTTGATCCAAGATTCATGTGTTATCAGATGTATATTTGTACTCCAGATGTATTTTATGTATTGATGTATCACTCTCACGTGCATTGGGAAGACCTATGATGTAATTTTGTATATGTGTTCATTGAGATGTACTATCAGACTGATGTAATGTATTATTGTACCATGTAAATCATTCTTGAACTACCATTTGTAAATATTGTTAATGTTATGTTGTATATGTGGAAATATGTACTTAATAACTTCATGATTAATTTATTGTATTTGCATGTATGGTTTTATATGGTTTATTCTTATCATTTTGGTTATCGTTAATGAATTTTTAAAATGATATGTGAATGAATGGATACGTAATTGGTAATTTAATGTTCATATGTTAACTTTGTTATGTGATAGTTTGGTAATGTCACCTCGTGTACCCCAAGGGACTTAGTTGTGCAACTTGAAACATTGGTTATGTTGGAATACTTAAAGTGCATTCCTTATGTTTAAAAAAAAAATTGTTGCACTCTTAGTTGTTCCTTTGGGGTTTGCACAACAGGGCGTTACACCTTACAAAGTTGGACTTAGCATCTAGACATGTTCATCTACATCATATATGATTTCCAAAGCATTTGGGCCTACTACCATAAAGTTATTGCTATCATAAGATCAACTATTTTCTCATAACATAGCACCCTGACAGTCTTGGAAAATCAACTGAAGGAGAAGACTTGTGGAGCCTAATGACACATCATTCAATTTTTGTGGTTCGTGGCTAACCTTCCTTGGGATTTTTGCATTTTGCACTTCATTTCATTCATTTGTGGAGGATTCCTATCTATTTAAGTCTAACCTATCTATGTATGCACATTACACCTCTTTCTTGGAGTTTGTAACCTTCTTGGGCCGATGCAGAGGAATCTAGTGTTCTAGAAATGATATATATTGATGTAATAGATCCTTAAGAAGCAATTCTTGATTAGGATTTAGATAGATAGTTTGGGATTCTTTGCGAAGGAGCTTCAAAGCTATATCTTGATCATATTCTATAATTTTGAGATCAGGTCTGTGAGCCCCAATTGTAAGCCTACATGTTGCTAGCCAAATTATATTTGAATTCTATCATATATTGATTGACTGAATCTGCCTTTGCTTCTTATCTTTGAGTTGTTTCCATTGTGTTTACTCTAGCTACACGATCTAGACTGTTCTCTTTGAGGACCCTCCTAACTGTGATTGCACCACCTTTTCTACACACTAAACAACATACTTCACCAAATAACAACCACTACACATATCCACACAATGACAAAACTTACTCCCCCTGTCTGTAACAACCAACAATGCTACTACCTATTCCCTTTGAGAGGTAGCTACCAACATCAATCCAGAACAAGGAATGAATCTTGAGATCCACTAGACTAATGCATATTCTTATGCATCTAATTGAAATATGGAGGGGTAATAACCCCAAAATTCTCCTAGAGATACTCAAAAGTATCCTTAGGAAGAGCCTTCGTGAAGATATCTACAACCTAATCCTTAGTAGGCACATACTCCAACTTCACCTCATTCTTTGCAATCTTCTCTCTCAAAAAGTGATACTGGATTGAAATATGTTTTTTCTTAAATTCATTACTTCATTATTTGAAATATTAATAGAACTTTTATTATCACATAATATAGAAATAGGTTCATCATATACCACTCTAATATCCTTCAAAGTTTTCTTCATCCATAACACTTGTGTGCAACATGATGTTGCAGCAATGTATTTTTCCTCTGTAGTAGATAATAACATTGAATCATGCTTCTTTCTTAGCCAAGACACCAATCTATTTCCAAGAAATAATGCACCACCACTTATACTTTTTTTTTCATCCACACAACCTACCCAATTTGCATCTATATAAGCACTTAGAGAGAAATCAGTATCCTTTGGATACCACAAGCCATGTTCTGGAGTGCCCTTCAAATATCTAAATATCCTCTTCACTGGTGCCACATGTGACTCTTTGAAATCTTCTTGAAATCTAGCCACAAGACAAACTGCATGCATGATATTTGTTCTACTAGTAGTTAGATACAACAATCCTCCAATCATTGATTTGTACTTTCTCTGATCAACCTTAGGAGATTCATCATTCTTACTCAATTGGCAACGAGTAACCATAGGAGTACATACCGGTTTAGAGTCTTCCATCCCAAACTTCTTCAATATTTCTTTGACATACTTAGATTGTGAAATAAACATCCCTTTCTTTGTCTGATTGATTTGAAGTCCAAAGAAGAAATTCATCTCCCCAAACATAGACATCTCAAACACTTTTTACATCTCTTCTACAAATCTTTTACACATTACTTCACTACCTCCAAATATTATGTCATCAAAATACACAACCACATTCAAGATTTGATATTTTTCAACTTTGAAATAAAGATTACTACCTGTTGTACCTTTGTTTAATCCTTGTTGCAATAAGTATCTATCCAATCTTGCATACCAAGCTTTAGGATCTTGCTTGATTCCATATAATACCTTATTCAATCTAGAGACCATATTAGGATCATTTGATAGTTGAACGCCTTCCAGTTGTTCAATATAAAATTCTTCTTCCAACTCACCATTCAAGAATGTAGAGTTCACATCAATCTGATAGACTTTAAAATCCTTATGTGTTTAAAAATCCAAAAACATCCTAATAGCTTCCATTCTTGCCACTAAAGTAAATTTCTCCTCAAAATCTACTCCTATTTGTGAGTAGCCTTTACAGAGAAGTCTTTTCTTGTTTCTTACCACTTCTCCACTCTCATTCAGCGTGTGTTGGAATACCCACTTAGTTCCAATCACATTATTGTTTGTTGGTCTTGGGACAAGTTCCCAAGTTTGATTCTTCTCAATCTGCATCAATTCTTCCTCCCTAGAATTGATCCAATACTCATCTTTGCATGTTTCAATCACTATTTTAGGTTCAACTTTGGAAAGTAAACATAAGTTTACTTGTTCTTCTATCATATCATCCTTTCTTCTTGTCAACACAACACTGCTTTTTTCACCAATAATCTAATCTTCTAAATGATTCTTTTGCACATACTTAGGGGCCTTAGGGATCCTTTTTGAAGTTTCTTCCTCTTCAACTTGTACTTATTTTTCCTTACCTTTATCTTTATCTTCTTCTCTGCAAGAGGACTCATCTAATTCATATCCATCTATTGTTACATAACTTTTATGTAAGTCTTCACCGACTTTGACACTTGCACTTTCAACAATCCTTTTCAAACTCTTGTTGTAGCATTTGTAAGACTTACTTCTTGTAGAATATCCAAGGAAGATTCCTTCATCAAATATTGCATCAAAATTTCCTAAACTTTCTTCATCTCTTCTAATATAGAATTTTCTTCCAAACACTCTAAAATATTCCATAGTAGGGGTTCTTCCATACCTCAACTCATAGGGAATCTTTGAACTGTTTGTCCTTGCATGTGATCTATTAAGTATGTAGACTATAGTATAAATTTCTTCTCTCCATTAGACATCTGGTAGATTTTCTTCCTTCATCATTATCCTTTTTACTTCTTGAATAGTCATATTCTTCCTTTCCACAACTCCATTCTACTAAGGAGTCCTAGGGGCTGACAAATGCCTCTTTATTCCATGATCTTCAAAAAAAGTGTTAAATTCATTGTAGGTGAACTCTCCACCTCTATCAGATCTCAAACATTTGATATTCATATCCATTTCATCCTCAACCATAGCTTTGAATTCCTTAAACTTATCTGAATCTTCTTATTTTTTTGTAAGAAAAGTAACCCATGTCAGTCTAGAATATTAATCAATTAATAGTATGAAACACCTGTCTCCTTAAAAAATTATAATTCTTGTAGGCCCACAAAGATCTGTATGCACCAACTCCAAAGGACCGATAGCATATTGTTTTTTTACTTTGAAACTCTTTCTAGCTTGCTTCCCAATTTGACATTCCTTGCAAACAACATTAATAGGCTTTCTACTCTTCAATAGATCTCTCATAGCCTGATTTGAGCTTATCCTTACTAGGCTATCAAAATTGATGTGACACATTCTTCTATGCCATGGCCAACTTTCATTAATCTGATTCATAAATCATTGACCATTTGAACCCTTAAGTTGATAAACATTTCCATCTATCCCTCTTACTACTGCAACCACAATTCCAGAGTCTTTTCTATAAGGGAAGCTAAGTGCGGAAACAACTCTCCTAACGTCAAAACCTCAGGGAAGAATGCAGAGATACTTTTAAATTTTCAATTACAGTCCAATTAAGATACACTTTAAAGCAATAACAGAAACAAAGAAATAATCATACACAGATGAACACCAGATTTACGTGGGAAAACCCTTATGGGAGAAAAACCCCTTTGTATTACAGTAAAGAAATTACATACAGAGTACAGGATTCACTCTCTCTGATGTCAATTTATAGCAGCATTCACAATGATCAACCTTGCTATAGAATATTCAAGTTACAACACTCTCAGAATTACATTCACTAATCACTCATCAAACTGATCATCCAACTATTCATGCAACCATCGAACCGATCACAATCTGCAATCTCTAAGTATATCCATGATGCCCCTATCTGTCGAACTTCCTCTCAGTAACAGCTGCAACAATCCAACTGCTAGCAGTTCCCATTCAGCTTTTCTGATTGGTCGTAGACTCACCACGTAGGATAGTCATCACTCGGTCAAAGGCGTTCACAATGTATTCGCATGTCAGTGAGACACTAACTGTGTCTCCTTGATGCCACAAAGCCAGATCGTCATTATCGCCAAGAGTCTTCACTATCGGAAAAATGTTATACCAAGTTCACAAGCTGCATCGATCTCAACATTCTCATCAGCGAGACAATTGCCATTCGATGAGACATCACACCGAAGTTCCAAAGTCACATAGACGTTAGCTTTCCATTCGGTGAGACTATCACTACTCGCCAGGACATCACACCAATGTTCACAAGTTATTCTAAAGTGTCCAATAGTCAGCAAGACTTACTGCTATCGCCAAGAGATTACATCGAGCCTTCATGTCATACCGAAACAAACAATTATTGACAGGACTTACCGCTATCACCAAGAGATTACAGCGATGTTCATACCCATCGATGAGAGAATCAACCATCAGCGAGACTTCTTACCGAGGCTTCCATGTTACCCCGATGAGCATTGGTGAGACAAACATATGTCGCCAAGAGTTCATAGTGAAGCCTCTATGTTACCCCGAAGACTCCAAGTGAATACTTATCGGTGAGACTTTCCATATCGATAAGACTTCATACCAAAGCAAGCCTTTCGGCCAAGGGTCTCCCTGACACCGCTTGTCGCCCAGAGTCTCCCCAATATCTGATAAGAATGGCCTGTCAGCCAGAGATCTCCCCAAGCGGTGAGAGATAGAAACTGTCACAACGATCAACATGTCACGGCAATAGGCTCCATTCGACAAGACATCAACAAGGTCTCGGTGACTTGAACATTTCAAAAGGTTTCACAACTGTTAGTCAGCTAGACTCAATGAAGGTCATACCGACTTTGCTCTTCCAGAGGTTTCAGCCTGTGAGATTGAGGCACATATTTCCAACAATCTCCCACTTGACGAAGATCACACAAGCACCTCCAAAGCACAACAAAACTACTGACATTCATGGGCACTAAGGCCCATCTAATTGGCACACCACCTGAACTTGTATGTGCTCGCTGGCTTCGTCAATGCATCTACAACATTCTCTAGAGTATCCACTTTTTCTAACGAAACCTTTCCATCCTCCACCATATCTCATACAAAGTGATATTGTACATCTATATGTTTCGTCCTGGCATGGAAAGTAGGATTCTTTGCCAAACATATAGCACTCTGACTGTCACAATAAATTGTTATTTTCCCTGCATCAAAACCAATGTTAGAACACAAAACTTTTAACCAGATTGCTTCTTTACAAGCATGTGTAGCTGCCATGTATTCTGCCTATGTAGTGGACAAAGTGACTATAGCCTGCCACTTACTCATCCAACTAACTGCACCACCATTCAACATGAAAATATATCCACTGGTGGATCTTCTACTATCAATGTCCCCTGCCCAATTAGAATCCACATAGCCTCAAATGCTGAGAGTCCTTTGTGATTCAACCAAGTTCCCATGGTAACACAAAGCATATTCTGAAGTGCCTTTCAAATATTTGAATACTCTTTTCACCGCATCCCAATGTGTCCTTCCAGGATTAGCCATAAACTGACTAAGTACTCCCACTACTTGGGCAATGTATAGCCTTGTACAAACCATTGCATACATAAGACTGCCAACCACACTAGCATAAGGTACATTGGTCATGTCCTCCATCTCAGTAGGATATTTTGGACAGTCTTCAACAGATAGCTTTGTTCCCTGCAAAACTAGAACAACTAGCTGCTGCAAAATCTCTCTAGAACAGTCTTGATATACTTACTCTAACTGAGCCAAATTTTTCTATTCTTCCTGTCCTCGGTTATCTCCATCCCCAAAATATACCTTACTGCACCAAGATCTTTCATTTTGAACTTAGCAGACAACCGAGACTTAAGATCAGAAATCATCAACTTACTATTGCCTATGAACAACATATCATCAACATAGAGAGCAATAATAAGAACTTGATCACTTTCAGCTTTGTAATACACACAATGATCAGATTTTGATCTTACAAATCCCAATGACAAAACAAAGCGTGTCAAACTTTTGGTACCACATTCTAGGAGACTAATTTAACCCATCTGAGGAGATTTATTCAACTTTCAAAACCAATCTTTCTTTGCCATTTTCCACAAAGTGCTTTCAGGGATGGGACATAAATCTCTTCAAGATCACCATGAAGAAATGTTGTCTTCACATCCATCTATCAACCTCTAAGTCATATGCTACTGCAAGTGACAAAAGAAATCTAATGGGCCGTCCGGCTTAGCTATAGGAGAAAAAATCTCCCCATAATCGATTCCCTCTACCTGGGAATAACCCTTTGCAACCAACCTCACCATATACTTTTCCACACTGCCATCTAGACCAATCTTCTTTTTAAATACCCATTTTGCAACCCACAACTTTTCTGCCTTTAGGCAAGGGAACCAAACTCCAAGTATCATTCTTTTCTAATGATGCCATTTCTTCATTCACGGCTTCCAACCAAGAGTTTGAATCGTATTCTAAATGCCTCTTTCACATCCTAGGTTCATCAGTGCTAGAAATTAAAGCATAGGCACAAGTAGAATCTATCAAAGAAAACCCATACCTATCAAGTTGCTTTCTTTCATGAGTTGACCTCCTCACTTGTTGAGGCTGAGGTTGTTCTTCTTCATCGGAACTCTTAGAACTACTTGAGCTCTCCTCAGTTTCAGGTACATTTTAAATTTTGAATTCCTCTTTATCTGGTGTCGGAGGAATTTTAACTACATCCTTTTTGTTTTCTGATTTTGTCTCTGACTGCAGATCTAGGGTAGAAGGCTTTAGCTCATGAAAGATAACACTTCTGTTGTACAGAATCTTCTCTGTATCAAGATTCCAAAGCTTGTATCCTTTTATGCCAACACTATAACCAATAAAAATGCATTTGACAACCTTGTTCTCCAATTTAGATCTTCTCTCATATGGTACATGTGCATATGCCTCATAGCCAAAAACACGAATGTCTTAAAGAGGGATTCTTACCAGACCATGCTTCCAAAGGTGTTTTCTCAACAAGAGTGGAATTCGGAGAACGGTTTATCAAGTAACATGTTGTAGCAACTTCCTCAACCCAGAACTTCTCCTCCAAGCCAACACTGTTCAACATACTTCGTGCTCTTTCCATCACTGTCCTGTTGAACCTTTTTGCAACTCCATTTTTCTGCGGAGTATAAGGTGTAGTTTTATGTCTTTTAATCCCATGATCTTTACAATACCTCTTGAAATCATCAGAAAAAATTCACCGCCATTATCACCCTTAAACATTTAATTTTTCTTCCAACGATTTTCTACAAGGTTTTAAATTCCTTAAACCGACTGAACACTTCTGATTTACTTTTCAAAAAATAGACAAATGCCCTTCTTGAATAATCATCAATAAACAATACATAGTACCTTGACTTAGACAAAGAAGGAATATTCACTAGACCAAAAACATCAGAATGAATATAATCAAGCAAACCAAAATATTTGTGAGGACTGGAATAAAATGAAACACGTGTGTTGTTTACCATATATACAATGCTCACAAAATTCAAATTGAGGTTACACCTTCAAGCCCCTCAACCAGTCAACCGTGTTTTTATTCTTCAAGGTTTTTAAACCTTTCTCACCAATGTGGCCAGCCTATGATGCCAGAGCATAGTCTTTTCTATTGGAAGTTTAACTTCCATAGAGTTTACACTATCATGAATTTTTCCTCTTTACCTCCATGAGTAGCTTTCTGTGACTTACAGAGACACTATTGCTTTGCACAACATGTGCATCAAGCTTATACAAGGTACCAATTCGAGCACCCCTTGCTAGCACCATAGAGCCTCTAGTCATCTTGCAACCATTTCCAGAGAATGTGACTTGCACTCCAATATCATTCAACATACTACTAGAAAGTAAGTTTCGAGTCAGACCTGGTATATGCATTACATCATTAATTCCCTTCACTCTTCCATCAGGGAATTGAATTCTGACTCTTCCATGGCCAAATATTTCCAAATATGAATCACTTGCCAAATACACCTTCCCACCATCGTATTCTTCATACTTCGTGAACCAGTCTCTATGAGATGTCATGTGGAAAGATGCTCCAGAATCAATTAGCCAGACATCATCTGATGCCTACGTAGCCAAGGCTGCAATGAAAGTGTCTGCATCACTCTAAGAAGAATCATTTTTGGAAGAATACTTCTTCTTCTTCTTTTTCTCCTCTTTACAATCCTTTCAGACATGACCAGGTTGCCCACAATTCCAGCACTTCACCTTGGACTTCTTGCCAAGAGACTTTGATCTCCCCTCTTATTTCGATTTGGACTTCTTGTCCTTCTTCTTTCCTTTATCTTTCAATCTGCCTCTAACAACAAGAGCCTCCTTCACCATCTCAAAATTTTTCCTTCTCATCTCTTCTGATAACAAAGAAGCAACAACATCTTCCATCTTGAAACTGGATGTCGTACTCCCAATAGCAATCACCAAGCGATCCCAAGAATCTGGCAAAGAACATAATAACAGCATACAACAATCCTCTTCATCAATTTTCACACCCACAGATGTTAACTGTGCAATCAACATGTTGAATGTGTTCAAATGATCAGCAACAGACCCTCCTTCTTGCATTCTCAAAGAGTACAACTTCTTCCTCAAGAAAAAATTATTCACCAAGGACTTGCCCTAATAAATAGCTGGTAGTATTTTCCACAAGGAAGATGCAGTCTTTTCTTCATGAACATTCAGAAGAACAGAGTCTGCTAAACAGAGCCTTATCAGCCCCTTATATTTTCTATCTACAAGGTCCCAATCCTCTTGCTTCATGTTGTAGGTTTCATTCTAGACACAACAATCCAAAGATCATGATCAACCAATAGATCTTCCATTTTAAGTTTCCACAACTCAAAATTGCTACCATTGAATTTCTCAATTTCAATCTTTCCTGACGTGCTTGCCATCTTAACCTATAATTCGAATTACCAAACTTCTACAAGACTCCCACTAAACAAAATTGACTCAAAAAACCCAACGTACCCACAAGGATAACACAACTGGCCAGGCTCTGATACCACTTGTAAGGAAAGCTAAGTGCATAAACAACTCTCCTAACGTCAAAACCTTAGGGAAGAATGCAAAGATACTTTTAAATTTTCAATTACAGTCCAATTAAGATACACTTTAAAGCAATAATAAAAATAGAGAAATAATCATACACAAATGAACACCAGATTTACGTGGGAAAACCCTTACGGGAGAAAAACCCACCACACCAAGAAAAACCCCTTTGTATTATAGTAAAGAAATTACATACAGAGTACGAGCTTCACTCTATTTGATGTCAATTTACAACAGCATTCACAATGATCAACCTTGCTACAAAATATTCAACTTACAACACTCTCAAAATTACATTCATTGATCACTCATTGAACTGATCATCCAACTGTTCATGCAACCATTGAACCGATCACAATCTGCAATCTCTGAGTATATCCATGATGCCCATGTCTGTCGAAATTCCTCTCAGGAACAACCGCAACAGTCCAACTGCTAGCGGTTCCCATTTAGCTTCTCTGATTGGTCGTAGACTCACCACGTAGGATAGTCATCACTCGGTCAAAGGCATTCACAATGTATTCGCATGTCGGTGAGATACTAACCGTGTCTCCCCGATGCCACAAAGCCAAATCGTCATTATCACCAAGAATCTTCACTATCGGCAAGACATTATACTGAGTTCACAAGCTGCATCGACCTTAGCATTCTCATCGGCGAGACAATCGCCATTCGATGAGACATCACACCGAAGTTCCAAAGTCACATAGACGTTAGCTTTTCATTTAGTGAGACTATCACTACTCGCCAGGACATCACACCGATGTTCACAAGTTATTCTGAAGTGTCCAATAGTTGGCAAGACTTACCGCTATCGCCAAGAGATTATACCGAGCCTTCATGTCATACCGAAACAAACAACCGTCGGCAGGACTTACCACTATCGCCAAGAGATTACAATGATGTTCATACCCATCGGCAAGACTTCTTACCGAGGCTTCCATGTTACCCCAATGAGCATCGGTGAGACAAACATATGTCGCCAAGAGTTCATAGCGAAGCCTCCATGTTACCCTGAAGACTCCAAGTGAATACTTATCGGTGAGACTTTCCATATCGATAAGACTTCATACCGAAGCAATCCTTTTGGCCAAGGGTCTCTCCAACACCGCTTGTTGCCCAGAGTCTCCCCGATATTTGATATGAATGGCCTATCGACCAGAGATCTCCCCGAGCGGTGAGAGATAGAAATTGTCACAGCGATCAACATGTCATAGTGATAGGCTCCATTCAACAAGACATCAACAAGGTCTTAGCGACCTGAACATTTCAAAAGGTTTCACAGCTGTTAGTCGGCCAGACTCAATGAAGGTCATATCGACTTTTCTCTTCCATAGGTTTCAGCCCGTGAGATTGAGGCACATATTTCCAACATTTTCTAATCTCACAGACATTATATTGAAACACATGATTATATCCTTTGTTGCACATTTTTCCTACACTCAAAAGCTTATGTTGTAGACCCTTAACATAAAGAACATCATCTCTATTATGCTTGCCATCAAAACTGATCTTGAACCTTTTCCACATATCTTAGCAGATGTATTATCACCAAACTTAACTAAACCACATTCAAAATTCTTAAGATTAACAAACTTACTCTTATCACCTATCATGTCATTTGAGCATTCACTGTCAATGATCTGGTTATTCTTCTCTTCTCTAGCATGAAAAGCAGTCACCATTGCTCCTTCAATGTTATGACCTTCTTTTGGAGCACTTTCCTTCATACATCTCTCAAAGTTAGAAGAATTAGTTCTAGCATTTATAACCATGAACAAGCAACCATCATCTTCACCATAAGGATAATCAAATTCATCATTAGATATACTTGAATCTTCTCTAACATAATAACTTTTCTTAATTGATTTACCTTTATTCTCCTTAGGTCTATCTCTTGAAGCTTTGACAATAAATCTTGAAGCATAGTGACCAACCTTTCCACAGTTAAAGCATTTGAAAGGTAACTTACCTTTGTGTTTTCCAGTGCCCTTTTTCAATTTCCTCACAAATTTTTCTTCTAGCTCATCAAATTCATCTAGATTAGATTCCTCATTCTTCTCTGCTTTGCCAACTTTAAAAATAGTCTCCTTTTTAACATCGCTTAGACCAAACTCTCTCAATTCAAAAGCAATTAAATTACCAAACAACTGATCTCTATAATATTGATATGAATTCTAAAATTCTTCAATAACAGATACTTTATGACCATAAGCTTTAGTAAGAGTTCTTAGTACCTTCTTTACCACCTCTTCTTCTTCAAGTTCTCCAAGGCCTCTGATGGAATTGAAAACTTTGTCCACTCTATGCATGTAGCCTATAATATCTTCATCTTTTTTCATTCTTAAGGTCTCAGATTTAGTCTTCAGATTTTGCATCTTTGCTTGCTTGATGTTATCATATCCTTCATAGATACTTTATAGTTTTTTTCAAATTTCACCAGTAGTTTTAAAACTCAACTTTCACAAGTTTTGAATTAGAAATAACACTCAAAAGAGCATACCTTTCTTTTCCATTATTTTCATATGCTTTGATCTCATCATTAGCAATCAAACCATTTGCTAGCATTGTATATCCAGTTTCAACAAACTTCCAAATTCCAAACCCTAGAGAAATAAGGAAACCTTTCGTCCTGATCTTCTAGAATGCATAATCAAATCAATCAAATAGAGGAGCCTCCTTCTTGTGCGCCATCCTAGATCTACCTCAAGAAGTTAAGCTTTCTTCTAAAGAACCTTGCTTTGATTCCAATTGTTGAATGTACAAGACAACTGAGAGGGGTGGGTGAATCAATTGTACATTAAAACATCAAAACCCTCATTAACATTTAGATCTGCATTAGTCCTTAAACCCTTAACAACCCAGAGCACATTTATAAATAGAAGGTGATGAAATATTTGCTGACATGGAAGGTGGAAAAACATTTGATTCATCATTCATAATATTTTCTTGAACTTGCTAATTTTTCCCAGGAATGTAATATTAAATGATATGAGGATTCAAAGTTTAAAATTTTTCATGTGCAATTTTGCAAGCAACAAGATGCAAATTCCATCGATACAGAGCTTTATTAAATAAAAAATAAAATCATATAGATCATCTCCCAACAACAGGAAAACAAGTAAACAGAACTGGAAGCCAAACAAAACAAGAATTACAATATATAATCCCCAACAACAGAAGAAAAAAACTATAACATTTATAGTATTGATGAACTTTTCAAAGTAAAAATCCTTGGTTTGTTGGTAAAGTCCCAACATCATAAGATATGAGAATGGATATCCATGTCCCTGATATTAGAACATCATGCATCTTATGATTAACTTATTTGAGTCTTAATTGCTTTGCTTGTACATCAACAAATGAACCATATTTAACAATGGCAACACTAGACAAAAAAAAATTATGTTTCTTTTTCATTTTTTATAAATCCAAAGCTTAATATGACAAGTAACAACACTTTTCAAAACTTCAAAATTCCTTGGTAAATTTATGAACAGAAGGCATATATGGTTTTGTTGAACATATTTTTAACACTAAAATGTCTAGGAAACTTTTACGCTTATGTTTTATATGGAGAGATTACCAACGAATTTAGTCTTTTCCTCCAAAATACTTCAAAGTGGTTGCTCCTACAATGGCCTTGAGCATCTCAAAATCACATTCTACACCATCAACAAAAGAAGAAGGTTTATCAGTAGTTACACCTCTATCAAAGCATTTCCCCAATTCTAAAACTTCATCACCTAGTAAATTTTCTAGTTTAAATGGCATCATTTGATAGTTTTCATTGACGCCTAGAACTTTTGAAACTATGAGAATTTTAAGGAAAGCATCTCCCATCACCTTCATAAGATGGAGACCTTAACTACTTTATAGATGTTGTTCATTTGATCACCCTGAAGGGAGATTTGAATTGCTTTCTGGTTGTTGTTCATATGATGATCTTGATGGGAACAACATTCTCACCAGCTTCATTTTTGAAGAACTAGGTGTGCAATATTTCATATCGTCAATTCTTTTCATAATAATGTGCAAATTATTTTCCCATCCTTCTACAAAATCAAGTAAAAACTATTGTGGTGACTGAGCTAGCCCAACTGATGTCCTAGAAATTCTACTTCTCTTTCTAGAAGATCGTTGATGTCTTCTTGCTTGATATATCCCAAAAGAGTCTTCAATTAAAAAAAATTGAAAGGAAACCCTCATCTTCTTTAAAAATTTGAAGGTTTTTATGTTGAAGCATATCATTGACTACATTAGTATAAAATCCAAAGATGCATCTAAGCTTTAGCATTTCACATAATCCTGCAAGAAGATCTAGATGTTTTGTTAATAAACCTTTTAAAACTACCTCAGCAAATTTAGTTTCCAAAGACACCTTTGCTTTTTGGTTGTGTGGATCAGATTTTTGTACCAAGATCCTCTTGATATCTTTTTCCCGACACACAAGAGAGTGTGCAACCACTTTAATGTGCTCTATTTCATCATCTTCAAATATTATTGTCAAAATGTTAAGGGGTGAAATGGGATTGTCAATTGCCTAATAGGGGTCACAAACTCTGCCTTTATCTTCAGAAGCATCTAGATGAGAAAAAACGTAGGGAAGACCTCCCAAAGGTTAGTATATTTCATGCTTTTTCTTTTCTATTTGTTTCCCAACACAAATGCACGGGTCCAAATAGAATATGGTTATTAGTTAACCTATCAAGCTATCCCAAAAGGATAAATATCATCTTCCAATCGTCTGAAGATAAGATAGAATTAAAAACCTCCATCTGAATTTCACTTGAATAACACATCTTTCTAAAAGAGCATATTTGTAAAGAAACAGAGTAAGATGAATTTTTTTAAACACTAAAAAGTGTCATAGCGTAAGCAAGGACTAGAATGTTTCCTTACCTACCACTTCAATGTTCTTTTTTGCCACCCACCTCTCATTGAACAAGGCTAACCCACAAAGGCATCCATTTGTAGGCCTGTAACTCCACCAGTTCATATTATACAAATAACACATCTTTCTAAAAGAGCCTATTTGTAAAGAAACAGAGTAATTTTTTTTTTTTAAACACTAAAAAGCATCATAGCGTAAGCAGGGACTCAAATCTATCCTTAACTGTCACTCCTATGTTTTTTTTTCACCCACCTCTCATTGAACAAGGCTAACTAGCAAAGGCATCCATTCATAGGTGTGTAGCTCCACCAGTTCATATACAAATAACACATCTTTCTGAAAGAGCCTATTTGTAAAGAAATAGAGTAAGATGACTTTGTTTAAGCACTAAAAAGCATCATAGTGTAAGCAAGGACTTGAATGTATCCTTACCTGCCACTCCAATGTTTTTTTTTTCCACCCACCTCTCATTGAACAAGGTTATAAAGCTTGAAATGTAAAGCTCGAAAAACTCACACTAAACAAAGTATTTCCAAGAACAATGCACATTCCAAGTAAGGAAAAAGTGAAACATGTATATAACATTAGTTATCCATAAATGCTCAAAAGCAATTCCAATAATGAATTTCATTTGCATACATTAAGATGGTATTACAATACATCTATTTCAATGGTACATCATTAAGCTTTCATCAATACATCTATTTCAATGTTACATCAATACTTCTCTGAAGTAAAGTTACATTTAACAAATTGGCTATGTAATCCATACAAAGTAATACAAAGAGTACATCCATAGCATAAAGATTCTTTGATACTCAACCACCTTGACACCACCGGTCTTCTTGCAAGTTGAGGCCAAGAGTGAGGTTAAGGTGCCTTTTCTACCCAACCACAAAGTACATGACTTCCCCAAGTTTCTTCCTAACTCGAAGAAATCCCTGGCCCTGGACGAGGAGCCTAGCAACCTAGAACAATAAAGTAGGAGGGATCTATTGATGCGTGTCTGATGCCTATATGCATTCCTATATTACAATAACATATTTCTTGCATGTTGGATGTGGTAGAGACATATATAGCATAAAAATTCTAGGCTTCTTTTATCCATCTATTTCAGTGGTTCATTAGCTTGGCCAAGCATTCAAAAATAAATGGTAGTTTAAGAAAAGGTTAACTACCATCTCTAGGACCCCACATTCGACATCCTATCCCAGAAGTTTCTCATGAAAAGTATAAATAATACAAGTTTCTCACAAGTTGCATAAGATTCAAACATTCACTAATTTAAACATTCTTGCGGAAAATACATTATATTTCCAAAGTTCGCTATTTGGTTTGCAAAGAAAATAATTCCCAAGAAGATAAAATTTTACATTTGGTTTTACATTTCTCAATTGACTCAATTTGATCAATCTTCTAACACTCCAACAGCTAATAGCACTTAAATGCACATATGTACCTTTCTATTTTCTCACAAAGAATCCAGTAACTCATTTCTAATTTTAATGGTTTAAACTAAATATTACAAATTTATACATAATCGAAAGAAATACTTTCAAATCAGAAATATATTTACATTTTAAAAAGTAAAACTTTCCCATTCATGAATACGCATATGTATATATTCAACAATGTATCAATTAAAAACAAAAATACATCACTCTAAGTTAGATTTTTATAACTATTCTTTTTAAAATTTGAAACTTGTTCTCATACATATTGTCTATGTATATATATATATATATATATATATACATAATATCACATTTACAAACTAAAGTAATTTCATTTCAGATATATAGTTTTTTACAAATTAACAATATTCACTGTCTATACCCGGTGCATCTACAATCATGTATTCTATTAAACTTCTATGGTATGATATATATATATATATATATATATCTCAAGAAATCCAGCCTCTTATACTATGCCAAAGAATGCTTAAAAAAAACATATTTATGAACAGATGAAAAATTCTACTAGAAATCCAGTCTCTTATACTATGCCAAAGAATGCTTAAAAAAAACATGTTTCAGGTTATAATGGAGGTCGATATCTCCACAGCCCAAGGCTAAGAACAAGGGTGATGACCTCCATGGGAGGCATTTCCTGTGGGAGGTAGTATCCATCCCACAGGTTGTGGCCTATGGGATGGGTCGTTGTCTCGACAGTGCCCTCCCTATGGCTACCTGTATAACCCCAAGCCATTTCCTTTAAGCAACAAATAACAATTTTAAGAAGATTTAAATATAGTTAAAAATATATAATATATATTTGCAGAGCAGCAAGATTTTGACACATTTCTTCTGACAATATATATATATATATATATATATATATATATATATATATATATATATATATTTATGTATATATGTATGTGTATATATATGTTAAAGGATTAAGTAACCACAATGATTCGGTGGAAATATAAAAGAAAACCTTGATACAATTTGTATTTTTTGTATAGTATCCATTATGCAGCAGTAAGATATTATAATATGCACATATATATTATAAAGAGAATAAGAATAATACAGACTTGTGCAGTCATGATACAAAATTTTCCTAACAGAAAATAAAGATTTTAAATTCCAAACGCATTTGCAGATTATATAGCCTCAAAGAATTCAATCTTTCTTACACAACAATCACTGTATACACCCATTCTAAAATTAAAACATTGGAGAAAAGAATTAAAACCTTGGAAAACGCTTTTTGTAGATTTTCCTCTTCTTATTATTTTTCCTCTATTGTTTTCCTCCCCTCTTTCCATCATTCTTGATTTACTTTGCTTCAAAAATCTTCTCCTAGGCACACATTTTCTGTTAATATTATCCACAAAAAAAGAAAGATCAAGAAAACTATTGTGTTTCCGTTATTGATTTTCCTTCTTTTAAAGATTTCTCCCCAAGTTTTCCAGAAACCTAATCTTTTAAAGAATAAAATAAAATAAAATTTATTTTTATGCATCATATTTATCCTCAACAAATAATTAAAGAATTACCTTGTTAATTACAAATGAAAAGTAATTATCCTCAATAATTAATAAGGAATTACCATTTTAATTGCATACAAAATAATTATCAATTGCAAATAAAATAATTATTCTAAATAACAAAGCATTATCATTTAATTGCAAAATGAAATATTTAATTAAAATATAATTAATTCTTTTATTTCCTTGTACTTTTATTTTACTAATTAATTTAATTAAACATTCTGAAGTATGAACAATATAAGCATTTAACTAAATTAAGTACTAAATGCATCTACATGATACTAAGTGCTCGTGTGTGGGCAAGAGAACCGTTCCTGCTTTACCCTGCCAGGAAGCTAACCTCCTCTACCTTAACCACACCCTTGGTCTTCGACAACCTACAGCTCAAGTACACTCAGACACCCATTAATAAATTAGTATCCAGGTAAAATGTAAATCAAAACAATATAATGCATTAATCCAAATAACACTATTCTATTTTGCTTCACTTTCGAAATAAAACTATATTCAATACATTTCAACTTTTCAAAATTAAAAAAAACTTTCTTACTTCATCTCACAATACACCATATTATTTATTATTTACTCTACCACACACATTCAGTCATATATCAAATCCACATAAAGCAAAAACAAGTTGCATCATAGTTTGAGACATGACATCCTTCCCCAGTTGGAAGAGACATCATCTCGATGTCTGACTACAAAACATCAACATAACAAAGTCTTAAACATTCAGTGTATCATAAGTCATAATATGCAAGAAATAAAAAGTATGCTAGAATCTCAAATGCGGAAAAGATCTATCAATATCCTCTACATTCTCGTAGGTGGCACTTTCCACCGAATACTGGTCCCATTGGACCCTTTACTGCACAATATCTCGATTCCGCAACTTAATGTTGCACCTTTCCAAAATCTTGATTGGCTCCACTAGCATCACCCCTGAATCATGAACCTACAATTCATTCTAGTCAAGAATATGAGTAACATCCGGATGGTATGGCTTAAGCACAAAAACATGGAAGACATTATGTATGCGGGATATAGCCAGTGGTAGAGAAAGCCTATATGCAACCGGATTAATATCTTCCAAAACATCAAAAGGCCCAACATATCTATGGGCAAGCTTAGAGCTCTTGCTGAAAGAGATTAAACTCTTTTGTGGCCAAACTCTCAAGAAGACCTTGTCTCCCACTAAGAATTGTCTAAATGTTTTTTTCCTATCAGCAAAAATCTTCTGATGATCTGAAGCTTGTTAAAACTTTTTCTTGATTAGCTTCATTTGATCCTCCATCTCTCTCAACATCTCAGGCCCAATAACAATCCTACCTTCCACCCTGTCCCAACTGATAGGTGTACAACATTTGCGACCATACAAAGCCTCGAAAGGTGTCATTCCTAAGGAGGCATGATAGGATTTATCATAGGAAAACTCCACTAAAGGTAGGTACTCCTCCCACTTATGTTGTTCCATATAGTACATCCTAAGGAGATCCTCTACTACCTAATTTACCTTCTCTGACTGACCATTGGTCTGAGGATGATAAGCTAAGCTAAAGTTCAATTTGGTTCCCAAAGAAGAATTCAATGTAGTCCAGAACCTAGAATTCATCTGAGTGTCACGATCTAAGATGATCGTCTCTAGCACTCCATGCAACCGGAAAATCTCCTACAAAAACTTCTTTGCTAAAACTAAGGATCCATCCTTAAGATTCCCAAGAATGAAATGAGCTACTTTCATCAATTTATCTACTGCAACCAAGATGACATCATGTCGGTTCTTGGTCATAGGCAACCCCTGAATAAAATCCATAGTGATTACCTGTCATTTATACTTTGGCACTCTATGTGGATATAGGAGTCTCGTTGGATGCACATGCTCAGCCTTAACTCATTGGCACTCCAAACATCAAGCTACAAAAGCAGTAACATCTCTCTTAAGTCCAAGCCAGAAATACAATGGTCTGAGTCCCTCTACCATTTTTTTCACACCAGGGTGCCCTAAATATGATGCATTATGAAATTCTTCTAATATTAGCTCCCTCAATCCTACAGAGTTAGGAACATACATTCGTCCCTGGTACCTCAAGAGTCCATCAGTCTCAAACATATATCCAACATATCTATGATCTGAAGGATTCTGCTCTAGGGCTTGTTTCACCCTTTCATGATGCTCATCTCCTGGAAAAGCTTGAATCACCTGTTGCCTAAAAGTTGACCTTATGGTGACCATAGCTGCAAGATGTCTCCTCCTACTTAAGGCATCTGCTACTCTATTTTCTTTTTCTTTTATATATTCAATGCCAAAATCATACTCACTCAGAAACTCCAACCATCGTCTCTAAAAAGCATTCAAGTTGGATTGAGTAAAGATATACTGCAATCCTGAACATGATCTATTTTTAATTCAAAAGGATTCCCTAAAAGGTAGTGCCTCCACATTTGAAGAGCATGCACTATGGCAGCCAATGCCAAATCATGTGGTGCATAGTTCAATTCATGCTGCTTCAATTTCCTTAATTCGTATGCAACCACTTGTCCATCTTGCATAAGAACTACTCCTACACCCTCTCCTAAATCATTTGTTATCACTATAAAGTGCCCATTTGGATCTGTCACAATCAAAATAGGTGCAGAAGTAAGTTTCTCTTTCAACAACTGAAAATCCTTTTCACACTTATCACTCCATTCAAATTTCTTTCATTTCCTTTGGAGTGCGGTGATGGGTGTTGCGACTGTTGAGAACCCCTTGAAAATTTTCCTATAATAACTGGTAAGTCCCATAAAACTCCAAACTTTTGAAACATTTTGTGGTGTTGGCCACTCCACGATTGGCTTAATCTTATTTGGGTCCACTACTATTGCTTCAACTGAAATAACATGTCCCAAATAGTGCACCTCAGTTTGGTAGAAAGTGCATTTAGACATCTTCCCATAAAGCTTATGATCCCTCAAATGTTGCAACACTATCCTCAGATGTTTTTCATACTCTTCCTTTGATTTAGAATACATTAAGATATCATCAAGGAAAATTAGGACAAAGTCATCTAGGAAGTCTTGGAAGATGTTCTTCATCAAATTCATAAAGGTTGTAGGGGCATTGGTTAGCCCAAACAATAACACTGTGAATTCATAGTGCTTGTATCTCATCCTGAGAGTAGTTTTGAAAATGTCTTCATCCTTTATCCTCAGTTGATGGTATCCCAACCTCAGATCAATCTTCGAGAATACCTTAGCCCCTTTCATCTGATCAAATAGATCATCTATCCTATGGAGCAGATATTTATTTTTAATGGTAACCTTGTTAAGTATTCTATAATTAATGCATAACCTTAAGGTCCCATCCTTCTTCACAAATATGACAAGTGCTCTCCATGGAGACACACTTGGCCTTATGAAACCCTGGTCAAGTAACTCTTGTAACTGGGCCTTCAACTCATGTAATTTGATAGTGTTCATGTATTGTGCCTTAGACTAAGGCTCAACTCTAGGTATTAATTCTATTGATAAATCAAATAATCGCTTAGGTGGTAGTTCAATCAGTTGATCAGAAAAAATATCTTGAAATTCCTTCAGAATAAGATGCTCATTAGCTGACGACTCCGAGCTATCGGTATCTCTGACCTTCATTGCATAAATAGTGCACCCTTTTCTATTAGCCTTCTTTAGCTACATTGCAGAGATCTAAGTTCCAGAGGCCTTTTTATACCATGAATCTCAACAAGGTTACCTTGATCATCAAAATACCTTACTGTTTTCTCTTCACAATCAATGAGGGCCCTATTTTTTGTAAGCCAATTTATTCCCAAGATCATGTCATATGACCCTAGGGGTGCTACATACAAATTGACCTATCTCAAAACTAGGAAGTTCAAGTGTGATGCAAGCTAGACATTGCTCCAATGTTCTCTCTACCCGATTTCCATATTGGACCTTCCATGAATTAGCCATATATCTGGGCTTAACTGATAATCTATAAATAGCATGAGGATCTACAAAACACTCCATGGCTCTAGTATCAATTAAGATAGAAACAAGGCATCCAAAAAGCTTACCTGAGAGTTGGATTGGTGTAGCCTGGTAATCATCTTGGTGATTATCAATCATCGCATGGATGTGATGTTGATTCCTATTCTTTAGATTATTCACTCTCTGAGGACACACACTGGCATAGTGCTCACTACCACATGTATAACAATCTTTGTGGGGTGCTTTGGGTCTGTCAAAAATATCTCTCCTGTTATTATTGTTGTTATGGTAATTTTCCCTCTTATTGTTGTTCTAATTACCATCGTTGTGGTCTTGAGAATTATCACCCCTCTTGAGATTCTTGATTTTCCTGTTATTGTTATTGCCCTAATTGTATTGATTCTGATTATTGTTATTCTGATTGTTTCCTTGAGATTTCCTATTACCATACTTAGCATCTCTGCTCTTCCTATAATTTGTAACCTTTTGTAACTTTTGTTCCTGCTTGGTTGCTTGCTCAAAAGCCTCATCCATGGTGGAAGGATTATGAATGTCTACTTCAACTCCAATTTAAGGCCTAAGCCCTAGAATGAATTTGTGAACCCAAAACCTCTCATCAAGCTGGTACTGGGGTACATATTTGAGCAAGTGGGAAAATATTTCCCAATACTGAGTTACTATCATTCCCCCTTGAGTGAGAGTCTATAATTCAGTCATCTTTTTATCAAAATACTGGTAGCAACCTTTTCTTGAACAACTGCAAAAATTGTTCCCAAGTCACCTTGCCATGCAAAAATTGTTTTTCTACCTTTTCATTCTCCCACCAAATGGCAACCTCACCAGTGAGTTGATATGATCCCCATTCAACCTTCGTCTCATTGGAAAAATTCTACAAGGAAAAATACTTCTCCATCTCAATCACCCATGCTTTCGCCCCATCCCCAAATGTTTTTCTATCAAATTTTGGCAGGGTGACCTTCTTGAGGTCCTTTCCCAACTCTTCAACCACCTTACTTAGGTTTCCTTCAGTCTCAAGTTGTTCTGCATTTGTATTTCCTTCATTTCCACCAAAATTTGGGCCTTGTTGGCCTGCTCACCTTTCTTGTTCAAGGCTATCAATCTCGACCTCTTGTTGACTCAACAAGGCTAAGATTTAATCCAACCTATCATTTGTATCACCACGGGATCCACCTCCACGTTGATAAGTTCTAAAATCCATCAGAATTACTCAGGAAAAACATAACATTAAGTGTAATTAGGTGTAGATCCTAGAGTTTAACCTAGATGCCCTGATACCAAAATGTAAAGCTCAAAAAACTGACATACTAAACAAAATATTTCCAAGAACAATGCACATTCCAAGTAAGGAAAAATTGAAACATGTATATAACATGAGTTATCCATAAATGCTCAAAAGCAAGTCCAATAATGAATTTCATTTACATACACCAAGATGGTATTACAATACATTTATTTCAATGGTACATCAATAAGCTTTCATCAATACATTTATTTCAATGTTACAATAATACATCTCTGAAGTAAAGTTACATTTAAAAAATTGGCTATGTAAGCCATACAAAGTAATACAAAGAGTACATCCATAGCATAAAGATTCTTTGATCCTCAACCGCCTTGACACCACTAGTCTTCTTGCAAGCTGAGGCCAAGAGTGAGTTAAAGGCACCTTTTCTACCCAACCATGAAGTACATGACTTCCCCAGGTTTCTTCCTAACTCGAAGAAATCCCCGGCCCTACACGAGGAGCCTATCAACCTATAACAATAAAGTAGGAGGGAACACTCGATGCGTGACTGATCCCTATATGCATTCCTATACTACAATAACATATTTCTTGCATGCAGGATGTGGCAGAGACATATGTAACATAAAAATTCTAGGCTTCTTTTATCCATCTATTTCAATGGTTCATTAGCTTGGTCAATCATTCAAAAATAAATGGTACTTTAAGAAAAGGTTAACTATCGTCTCTGGGAGCCCACATTCGACATCCTATCCCAGAAGTTTCTCATGAAAATTATAAATAATACAAGTTTCTCACAAGTTGCATAAGATTCAAACATTCACTAATTTAAACATTCTTTTGAAAAACACATTATATTTCCAAAGTTCGCTATTTGGTTTGAAAAGAAAATAATTCACAAGAGGATAAAATTTTACATCTAGTTTTACATTTCTCAATTGACTCGATTTGATCAATCTTCTAACACTCCAACAACTAATGGCACTTAAATGCACATATGTACCTTTCTATTTGCTCACAAAGAATCCAATAACTCATTGCTAATTTTAATGGTTTAAACTAAAAATTATAGATTTATACATAATCGAAAGAAATACTTTCAAATCAGAATATATTTACATTTTAAAAAGTAAAACTTGCCCATTCACGAATACTCATATGTATATATTCAACAATGTATCAATTAAAAATAGAAATACATCACTCTAAGTCAGATTTTTATAGCTATTCTTTTCGAAATTTGAAACTTGTTCTCATACATATTGTATATATATATATATGGAGAGAGAGAGAGAGACAAAAAATCACATTTACAAATTGAAGTAATTTCATTTCAGATATATATTTTCTTACAAACAAAACAATATTCACTGTCTATACATGATGCATCTACAGTCATGTATTCTATAAACTTTTACGGTATGATATATATATATATATATCAATAAATATTTATACACACATATATATACATATATATATATATATATGTGTGTGTGTGTGTGTGTGTTAATGAACAGATGAAAAATTCTACTGGAAACGCAGTCTCTTATACTATGCCAAAGAATGCTTAAAAAAAATATATGTTTTAGGTTATAATGGAGGTCGATATCTCCATAGCCCAAGGTTGAGAACAGGGGCGACAACCTACATGGGAGACGTTTCCTGTGGGAGGCAGCATCCATCCCACAGGTCGTGGCCTGTGGGATGGGTCATTGTCTCCACAACACCCTCCATATGGCTGCCCATATAACCCCAAGCCATTTCCTTTAAGCAATAAACAACGATTTTAAGAAGATTTAAATATAGTTCAAAAACATAATATATATTTGCAGAGCGGCAACAGTTTGACACATTTCTTCCTACAATATATATATATATATATATATATATATATATATATATATATATATATATATTTATGTATATATGTATGTGTATATATATTTAAAGGATTAAGTAATCGCAGTGATTCGATGGAAATATAAAAGAAAACCTTGATACAATTTGTATTTTCTATACAATATTCATTATGTGGTAGTAAGATATTATAATATCCACATATATATTATAAAGAGAATAAGAATAATACAGACTTGTGTAGTCATGATACAAAATTTTCCAGACAGAAAATAAAGATTTTAAATGTCAGACGCATTTGCAAATAATATAGCCTCAAAGAATTCAATCTTTCTCACACAAAAATCATTGTATACACCCATTCTGAAATTAAAACATTGGAGAAAATAATTAAAAACCTAGAAAATGCTTTATGTAGATTTTTCTCTTCTTATTGTTTTTCCTCTCTTGTTTTCCTCCCCTCTTTTCACCGTTCTTGATTTACTTTGCTTCAAAAACCTTCTCCGAGGCTCCTATTTTCAGTTATTATTTTGCAGAGAAAAAGAAAGATCAAGAAAACTATTGTGTTTCCGTTATTAATTTTCCTTCTTTTGAAGATTTCTCCCCAAGTTTTCCAGAAACCTAATCTTTTAAAGAACAAAATAAAATAAAATTTATTTTTATGCATCATATTTATCCTTAGCAAATAATTAAAGAATTACCTTTTTAATTGCAAATGAAAAGTAATTATCCTCAATAATTAATAAAGAATTACCATTTTAATTGTATACAAAATAATTATCAATTGCAAATAAAATAATTATTCTAAATAACAAAGCATTATCATTTAATTGCAAAATGAAATATTTAATTAAAATATAATTAATTCTTTTATTTCCTTGTACTCTTCTTTATTTTGCTAATTAATTTAATTAAAACATTCTGAGGTATGAACAATATAAGCATTTAACTAAATTAAGTACTAAATGCATCTACATGATACTAAGTGCTCATGTGTGGGCGAGAGAACCATTCCTGCTTTACCCTGCCAAGGAGCTAGCCTCCTCTACCTTAACCACACCCTTGGTCTTCGACAACCTGCAACTCAAGTACAGTCAAGCACCCATTTATAGATTAGTATCTAGGTAAAATGTAAATCAAAACAATATAATGCATTAATCCAAATAACACTATTCTATTTTGCTTCACTTTCGAAATAAAACTATATTCAATACATTTCAACTTTTCTAAATTAAAACAAACATTTTCTTACTTCATCTCACAATACACCATATTATTTATTATTTACTCTACCACACACATTCAGTCATATATCAAATCCACAGAAAGCAAAAACAAGTTGCATCATAGTTTGAGACGTGACAAAGGCTAACCAACAAAGACATCCATTCATAAGCATGTAGCTCTACCAGTTCATATCTGAATAACACATCTTTCTAAAAGAGCCCATTTGTAAAGAAACAGAGTAAGAGCTTACTTTGTTTAAACACTAAAAAGCGTCATAGTGTAATCAAGGACTCGAATGTATCCTTACCTACCACTTTGATGCTTTTTGTGTTTTTTCCACCCACCTCTCATTGAACAAGGCTATCGATTAAAGGCATACATTCGTAGGTGTGTAGCTCCACCAGTTCATATACGAATAACACATCTATACTGAGAACCACCCATCTGAATGGCAAGTATTGTCAAGCCTTTACCTTGACCTTCCTTTTCACTTTGATGAACTAGATATGCTTGGTCGCCTTGACATTGACTTGCAACATGATTGGGGATTGTCCCAATTCAATCTGCAACAACAATTCTATGCTACCACATTCATAGATTTCAACTGTTTGTACTATGTTTTTTAACGCACTATGTTTTTAAATATGTATTATATATGTGCTTCATATATCTCACGGGTTATGTAAATGGAAAAAAAATTCAAATCAAATTCATCACAATCATAATTCAAGCTTGACAAGGAAAACACACATGAAACCCCCCAAAAAAGGCTTTGGGTTTATTGTATACTCTTTTTCCTCAGTTAGGCCTAAGTGAGGCCCAATTAAATGACATTATTATGAAAATTAGGCCTTGTATTTTGTTTATCTACCTAGAAACCATAAATATCCATCTAAACCGATTTGTAGGATTTAATCCACCACACAAATATTAGAAGCATTGCTTGACCTAGACACGTGCCCTAAGTCCTTGCCAAGTATTATAACAAAAGGGATACCAAGAATGAGATTGATAGGTTGCAAGAATTTCTGAAGTAACTTTGTTACCTGGAATTGTAGGGGGAAAAAAATCAACCTTGAAAAATTATACAATGCTCTACGAAAATTACCCTTCCACCAATTTTACAGGTTGATTTGGTTGCATGCAAAACTTTAAAAAAAAAAAAAAGTAAAAAGTGTTGGAGTACGTGAGACACTGAGAGGGGGGGTGAATCAGTGTCTAGGAAAATTAATTCAATCTACTGACTTTTAAAACCCTTTGTAAAACCTTTTAAGAACAATATGAATTATGTTTCAAAAACTAATATGTGTACCAGTTTGAATTGTTGATTCTTATTCACATGAATGTATGTGCAGAAATGCATAACTATGAAATAGTAAGATCACAAATGAAACCAAAAAAGAACCATAACACAATGAATTTCCTGAGTTGAAAACCCTCTTGGGGTAGAAAAACCACTCTCAAAAATTGCCTCACTGGCTTAATGAACCTCACTGGTTACAAAATGCCTCATTGGCAAGAATGGCCTCACTGAGCAAAGAACCTCACTAGTTATAGAATGCCTCACTGGCAAGAATGGACTCACTGACCAAAGAACCTCACTGATTACAAGAATGCCTCACTGGCAAGAAAATAATGCTCCACTGGCTATCAAATACTCTTTTAGACATATAAAAATAAACTACAGAGGATCACTTTGTCTCTTTGCAAATCATTACAACAACTTTACTCTAATATATTATATGTCCCAAAGATTGATAGTATGGAACCTTTAAGATATACAATATACTAGGTACACTTTACTATTTTGTGCACAATCTTTTCAAAAACATTTTTTTGCATTTTTTCTCAAGATCTTTATAACATAGAAATTACAAAGGATAAGAATCACATATATAAACTATGTGATTTCTGCATTATATTCAACCAACCAAACCTAGAACTCATAAAAGGTTTTATATCCTTTAGAGTAGCTCATACTCGAGCTTGTAACTGAAAAAGCCATTAAACGGTGATAACTGTCACAATAAAACTTCATTTCATTGCAAACCAATAACCCATGTTATTCAAACTGAAAACCTACTTTTTCTTTTACTTGCTTAACAAAGCAATAACCCTTTTCACAATGCCTTCCTTCTTTCATGAAACAGTTTGAATCTGTAACTAAAATAATTTAACTGTGCATAGAATTTGCCTTTTGAACAAATAATTGACAAAGCCATATAGTCAAACAATGTCGTTTGCAAAATTCATTTGAGATCATTCAAGGTTTATCCCATTTGATTACAACTATCCAAAAAAATCATTAAACTATCTTTTCAACAGTAGTAAACAAGATAGTTAATAAATTGTCTAATATGTCAAGAAAAACCTTTGAAGAAACAAATCAAAACTGTCATCATGGAAAAACCCTTAAAAATAAACCACAAAAATTAACCCCAAATGAAAATAATATCACCTAAAAATGCCGACAAATGAAGTCTTATAGGGCAAAATTAACTGTCAAGTTGAAGCTCTCTATTGCTTTGTCAAATCTCAGAGACCATCCTCATCATCACAACTGAATCTTGAGATACCTTACATAAAACTGAAACCCTAAGTAGAGAGCAACATGTTACAAATTTTATCCTTACAAAAAGAGCTTTCAATTGTATACATATCTTGACTTCCTGTCCCAGTATGCCCTAAAAGGACCCAGTGATCAATAGATTAAAAACATCAACATTTACCTTCTAAAACCCGAAACCTGCTTGGAAAGTTCACAACTTTAGTGGCATTAAATCATATTCCTGAGATGGGATATAATTCTCTTTTTTTATTTCAATACCCATATCAAATGCTTATGTCCATGAATATGACAATACCTTTAGGCTTTTATACTTAAAATTCCATGACATAAGCCTTGTAAAAACAATGACTTTGAAATAAACCATATCCTTATCTTTGCACATATATTTACGAAGTCTTTTTAATAAGACCACTTTATGCAAATGCATATTAAAACCTTCTTTTTCAATCTATATCATATGATATAAATCCTTTTTCAACTCATATAACTATATTTGCATATAGTCACAATTTCAACACACTTGCACAAGCATATCATTTGAACTATCTGCCCATATGAGAATGCACCAATGTATACAAAGTCAGCCTGAGAATGTAGAAATGTATACAAAGTCAACCTAAGAATGCACAAATGTATACAATGTATCTTATGTGTCTTGTATACAATGTATACCATCTGCACAAACATCAAATGTATCCATCAAATGAATCTGCCTTATATATCTATCTTGTATCACCATCAAATCATCATCAACTGTATATGTCTTGTAATATCAAATGTATTTGTCTTGTCTATGTCTTTTTGGAAACAAGTACAAAACAAATCAAGGAGGAACAAAGAACAAAAACCCCCCCTTACAAAACAAATCAACAAGGAACAAAGAACAACAAAAAGTAGGTCCTAATGGTCCACCCAAGATAAATAAGCAAGCAAGTGCTTTCTAATCTTTATGCTAGATGGGGAACCTATGGTTTCCTCATTACCATCACATGTGAAGCATACAATGCATTACATTTCATACATGGAGAGCACATCGAGCTGAAAAAACCCATTTGTAAAGCAAACAGAATAGGATGAATTTGTTAGAACACTTAAAAGCTTCATAGCCTAAGCAAGTACTCAAATATATTTGTGATCAAGAATTTAAGATTTATGTTGTAAATAATTAATGCCCTCAAATTATAAGTATGCACTAACAAGCCTATGACCAAGACAAAGCAAAATATCAAATTTTATTCTCAATAGCACGACAACATATATATTCTAGATTTTGAAAATGATAGTGACAACATCCTTTTATAAAGAGTCGAATGCAAAATGGGCAATCGAGATTAAATGATTTATATTTCAATCAATGGATGAAATTACACAAGACGAGATAGGATAGAAATGAGATTGACGAAAGAATGAGGAAATTGACTGACTTTTTACAAAAATCACTTTAGTTTGAGAGGGAAATTGCATTTTCAAATAATGGAAACATTATTTAAATGCAAAAGGAAAAGGAAAATTAACTTTTAGATTAAATAGAAATTTAATTCAAAAAGTGAGAGAAAAGATGAGTCATTTAATTAAATAAAATTTAATTAACTTGTGACAGGAAAAGCTAAAAGTGAATAATTAAATAATTAACATAATTATTTAATTATTTAATTATAGAGGAAAGTGACAAATAATTAAATAAATATAAATTTATTTAATTATAGAAGTCAAAGATATTAGTGATGCAATTAAATAAATAAAAAATTATTTAATTAATCAAAAGAGGACATAGAAGGATAAAATGAATTAATTAAATAATTTAGATTATTTAATTAATAGAAGACTTTACGACAGTAGATAATAATTAAATAATTAAGATTATTTAATTATCAAGGATGAAAAAGGGGTTTTAATAAAGTTGTTGATGGGTTTTTTGTACACTTTCTCAACACAAGCAATGCGTATGTACACTACCTCTCTTGAAAGGAAATCTCCAACAGCAAGTTGTTGAAAATCTCCCCAAGGTCTCTTGGGTGTCAGGTCATGACTTGCATGGAACTCCTCAGTTGATGTTTGATGTGATTTTTCTGGTAATCATAGGGTGGACTTATGTAGCTGGATGTGGAGTGGATCTTAAAATCTAAAGTTTTTTAGGATGGGAGTCAAGGTGCATTTCGTTGTAGGTTTGGACAGTAGTCTGAAACTTCAATGTTTTCTTCAAGTTATGGCTTTACAATGTGCAATGAACCTTAGCATAGGTTGTTTCTAAAAAAATGGAAAAAGAGCAAGGAAGAGGGAAGGTTCTTGGATCTGCAACTAATTTGTGAACAGTAATCATGGAGTCCCTGCCATGGACAACTTCCTTCAAACAGAATTTCACTTAACCAAAAAATTCACAGTCTCATGAAATTTGTGCTATCTTCTAAGGCCTATAGATATTTCACCATTCATTCATCATATATATGCATGAACAAAGATAAAAGTGTGGAGTAGCTTTAAATTCAAACCCAGACTAACTTTGCATAGCTATTTACCAACAACAAACAACAAAAAGTATGGGCAAGGAAGGCATCTACACAGCAGCAATTTTCACAACTATAGAACAACATTACTAAAATCTACTCAAGCAATTTAAATCTAACTTAAAACAACAATGTAAATCTAAATAAAGCATCTAACAATGGAGATTGAACCATGCAACATGCGAAGAACTCAGAAAATGCACCAAGTCAATGTATTTTCAATAGAAATTTTTGCAGCATGTCTTTTACAACAACTCAACCCCCTTTGGAAATGAGAGGAGACCCCATATTTATAGTGCCCAAAAATTAGAACGAATGGCCAAGATTCAATCTTATTGTGTGGCCAAGATTCACTACAAACTAGGGTTCTACCTACCCCCCAAATATATTACAATTCAAAATACAGTTTTGTCCTCATCCCTATTTCGTCATCTAGTGACAACACTGTAGCATTTTGTCTTTTTGTTGATTGCTCTTTCTGTTGTAGCTATTCCTTCAGAAGCTCTTCACTGACAATAGGGTCGCCCTCCTACTTCTTCAAAGCCGCATACTCCATGAATTTCAAGATTACCGGTTGGAGTTTGTCGACTTCTATAATCTCAAACAGCAACACTTGTTAACTCCATTCCTTAGAGTTGTCTTCAAACCTCTTCTAGTCTTCATCATATTTGGTGTTGGGATCTCTGAGCAGCTCGGACTGGGCGAAGGCGCAGGTAGAAAAACTCATGAAATCTGTGGTTATCTCCATTGCCATCTCGCCCTCCATCTTCTTCTGGAAATGAGGCTTTATTTTCTCCGAATCAATTTGTACTGCGGGCATGTCATATTCCATCATCAGCTTTAGATATCAAGCGCAATCCACCCTAACTTTTTTGACCCATTCAATATATAGATCCACTTTATCCATTATCTGCTCTAACTTTTCTCTTCTGTTATCAAAGTCCTGCTTCCACATGTCCACTAGCCAATGGTCATCCCTTTTGAATGTGAGCTCCTTTTCCCATGTCGTGCTTGGCAGCCGGAGGATAGCCTCGATCTTTGGATAGGTGGACTCATAACTTGCAGGGAAGTCAGTGCAGAGACTTCTTGTGTTCTCAAGGGACTCCTATAAATCCAAGAACTTGTTGGTTGTTCGAATAGTCCCACTAATACCCATGTTCCCGATGTATAGAACCTGTCGGAACCAGCTCTCTATAGTTTTATCCAAGTTCTTTCTCTTTTCCAGTTTGTCAATTTGCTCCTTGGACAGTAGTTGGGGTGGAACAGTGGATGTGGTAGGCATGTCTTCAACTGAAGACCATTGTTGAATGTAATTTTTCAAGGAAGCTACCTATGCTTTAAGCTCATCCTTCAAGAATTTATCCTGTTGTATTAGGTGCACCACCGAAGCTACTATCTCCTCGAGATGCTCCACCTTTTTCTCTCCGGTAGCAGTCCCCAAGTTAATGGTGGAGACATTATAGCTTACTCCCTCCTAGCCTACCACCGATGTTTCTATTTGTACAGTTCAGGACCCGAAAGCATCCATCATTACCTTGGATCTAACTTTGGGCTTCTTTTCCTTCTTGGTTGAGATCTGCGCTGGGGCTAGGATAGCCTCTAGCCTCGCTCTTGGGTCCTTCGGGATGAGAGTCTTCTTTTCAAGCTGCTTCTCCATCCATTCGAGCATGGTAGATTTTTCCTTGGGAAATTCTCGATCACCCTCGCCTTCCTTTGTCTGGATCTCTATTTTCTCACCCGTGGGAGCCCTTTCTTCCATTCTAGTGTCGTCTCCCTCTTCCTCATCAGAGTCTTGGGTGAATGTGAGGCATTTTATGGGAGGCTTAGTAGGAAATTTCTTCCACGGGCTTTCTTCTATTCAATTCCTTTCCCTTTCTCCTCATTTTGTTTTCCCTCGTGCCCATGCTCCTCAGGTTCATCCTCTTCTATATTTCCTTCCTCTCTATAAGGAGGTGACACAACCTCCAGCTGTCCCCCTGTAGGGAGTTCTACCATTTCCGCTATCCTACCACCTTCTTGCTCTTCTCTGGGAGGTGACCTTTCTGTCTCTTCTTCATCATGCTTAAGTTATCTGGCCATTTCCTCTTTGAGATCATCGTCAAAGGCTTGTACAATAGTTCTACCACTTGTACCCTCCTCTTCATCTCTGCTCTTGAAAGACCCCGTTCCTTCTTCCTCGTAGACCACCCTGTCAATTTGTAGGTGTTCATACTCTGGGTGTTCATGGTACTCATCAGCTTCCTCCTCAATTTCCTTTGAGGCTTCTTTCTCCTGCCTCTCCCATTCTTCAGAGATTAACATTGTGGCTTCCATTGTTGGTAATCCCGTTGGAGGTTGCGAAGGCGTAGCACTGGCGAGGACCCGTTCTACGGCAGCTTGGATGGTGGGATCCAGAAAGATCTGAGAAATTTCAGAGGGGACATTCTACATGTACTGCGAGAAAGCCTCTGGTAATTCTAGTGCAAGAATTGGCGTTGTCACTGCTACCAATGGGAGTGATGTAGTGGGCGACATGGGGGTAGAGGAAGGTGGAGTAGTTGCAGTGGAGTAAGAGTCAATCATTATTATGGGCCCTGCCGGGGGAGAGGAGGTGAGATGGACCAAGATGTCCACTATAGGTGGGGATGTAGTGACCATGGCCTAGGAAATAGGCGTAAGGGTGGAAAAGATAGGGAGAGCCGGAGGAGGTCTTGGTTGATCTGTCTGCCCTTCCTCACACTCTTGAAGGGGATCTTCCTAAATTGGTGGCTGCTCTGCAACGCCTCCCGTCCATTTGGGCCTCTTAGAAGGTGAGTCTCCTGAGTCCTTCCTTGAGTAAAATTTGGGGTTTGGAGATTATTCCGCTTCAATCCCTTTCCTCTTCTTCAATCTTGTGATCGTAGGAGATTTGGATGTCCCGCCTATTGAAGTTGTAGCGATGACATCTTCCGTGGCACTAGGCTCACTCTTGAGCCCTTCATATGTTAGGACAACCCCTTGTTGCTTTAATCGGGCTACTTTTCCATCAATCTATTCTTTGGTTTGAGTCATGATTGGTTTAGTCACAATGTCGATGTCATTGACCTCCTGTTCATTCCAGTCTATCATTGGCAGCGGAAAATTAGCAACTGCAGCGTACCTGGGGTCCATTACGGTGCCCTCGTCCTCCTCAACCTGGTCTGGTATGGGAAATAGTTGTACCCTTCTTACAAAGTATGCGGTCATCCACATGTAATGCCTTGCATGCACCTCCTTGTCACTCTGGGAATCTGCCCAGAAATATTCCACGTGATGTAGGTGGGCATACCCTAGTCCCAGTGCCTTTCTTATATGCCCATATGGGTCCATCCACGAGTGAGTAGTGTGTTTGCGGAAATGGTACTCTGCCAACTCCTTTTCAGAATTCCCAACACACTGGGAAGTTTGCAATTTATACATCCCCTGACCAAAGGCTAAGGGATATAGGATCCCTGCCAAGTGTTTACCATCGAGGACTGAATGTATATGTTGTAGCTGCCAGGAAAGTTCTAACAATATGATCTGGTCATTGGGATACCAGGGCAGCTTATTCAGCCTTTTGGTGAAACCCTAGGCATGAATATAGGTGAATTTGGGGTACTGTATGAATAGGAAGTCGTATTGCTTCAGGAATTCCCATGCGCTGTGTGAGACCCTTCTCTCAAAATCTCCTCCTAGCAGCTTGATGATGTGGCCGATGAAGGCATCATTCACCCTGCAATACTCCTTGAAGTTTCTAAACTATAGCTGGGGATATCTATCATAGGCTTTCAATCTTCATCTTGGCTCCTCATCGGGTGCCACAAATAATCTGTTGTATTGCCTTTGCTTTGCCAGTGAGTAGACCAGATAGGAGGTCATGTAAAATTTAGATCTCTTCTTCACATTCATAAACTGCTCGTGGAAGCAGTCGCTTATGATGTCTCCCCAGTAGAATGAGGCTTTTGTGGTGACATCTTCATCCCCACGGAGGATCTTCTCAACAAAATACACCATCCACTCCTGGAAAAATGAAACAGTGGGGAGGCCCATCACCCTGCTCAACATGGTTACTAGGTCATGGTAGTCCTCAAAGAAATCGTTGTGAAAGAGCTCTTGAGGAACCTTCGCAACGCTGCCTCTTTTCTCCTTGAGCCAGTATTGATTTATTAATTTCTTACAGCCCATCAGGTTTTTATCCTATGTTGCCTTTCCTTCCTCCATGGTGGGAATCTCCATCTCTTCAAAGGTAGGAATGTGAAAAGTTCTAGTAATTCCCTCAGCCGACATATCAGCGAGGACGTTCCCGTCTCTATCAACGATGGTTCTTGTCTGTGGACGGTAGGCTTGCCGACAAGCCATGACCAATTTAGGGGCTATGAGAGACGAGGGAAGCCCATGGATTCTGCAATCCCACTCTGTTAGATTGATCTTACATTATCATTCTTTGGTTGGACTCTAACCCTTTGCTTGAATTCATCAATATCGGTGTGGCCGATATTGGTTTCTGTGATCTCCTTCCAATCGATGATGATTTTTGAATATAGAGGCTCACCCTGGAACTGGTATTTCATTTGTTCTTTTCCCTCTCTTCCCTAAGGAGTCTTTCCTACTTTGTTTCCTTTGTCTTTCTCTGTAGCTGCCCCCGAGGGTCCTGCACCCGATTCCATATATCCTACAAACATAGACGTAATGAGTACAACCAAATACAAAAGAATTATCATTAGTCGAAATCCTGTAGAAAAAATCCAATTAGACATCATATGATTAACGAAGTTAAATTTTCTCTTTTAGATGTCGTTAGTCACTTTCTAAAGGGCTTTTGGGCAATCCGGGCCCAAGGGGCCAGATTTCCCTGGCAGGAATGTTGTTTTGGAAAGGCAAACAGGTTGGGGCAATTCAGGTGGTTTCTCTCGTCTTCACATTTTGATGGTTTGAAAGGCTCGTGTTGAAGAGGTTGAATTTAAACCCGCGTGGGTTGAGAATTGGTTTTCATTGGGGATTATTTTCACCACTTTGGGAGCATCTAGAGGTACAAAGTGGGAAGCTATCGAGCTTCTTGTTTGAAGCAAGCCAGAAAGCGAGTTTGAGGATGGAACTTTGGGGTTTAGGACTTCGTCAGTGAAGGTGTGGTGGTCACTTTCCTATTTTTACTGAGGCATTAGAACTGTGAAGGGGAGGAAATCAAGGTTTTTTCCATTTGAATGTCGATTGATACCGCGAAGCACGATGGGAACATCTGGCGACCAGGACTTAGCTCTCCAAACTTGGGCCTTAAATTTCCCTGCTATTTTTTCTTTTGGTGACTAAGACAGTGGATCTTAGAGGTTGGAAAGATGTGCATGTTTTTCCCTTGTGAGATGACGAAGGCAGGACAAAATCCTAGAGGCTAGAGCCCGGTGAGGGCAAGGACATCAAAGTTCATAGTTGTTTGTTTCTTGTGGAAAATGGAAGGTCAGGACCTGGGAGGCAAAAAGGTCACCATTAGATGGTCATTTAAATGATAGAGTTACAGCGAGTCGCGGGGTAGGGCCAGGGAATGAGATAGAGCAGTTATTCTTGCGTGTTTAACCCGTGGCGAGAGGCATGGTGACGAGCTCGGGTGAATGATTGTCATTCTACCCGTTTAGAAGGCGGCGAAGCTACAGTGTTGAACCACGAGAAGTCCGAGGGGGTTGGGCAGGAAAGAAATGCAAGTCGGTCTCAAGTTTGCTAAATTCGTTAAGCCCGACGGTGAACTGCCGACAAAAATCCAGGGTCGCGGGCCCGAGAGGCGGTCTCGTCGTTTGGAAAAAGTTTTTCTATTTGATAAGTTTTGTGGCAACGAACTGGCGCGGGCTCAGAGGGCGCGAATGCCCTGCACGAAGAATGACAGCAGTGAGGGAGAGTTTCAGATTGATCCTAGGAGATGATTTGGAGGTTTTTGAGAATTCCAAGACATGGGTTTTGTGCGTTTTATCATGTTTTAGCTAATTAAAGCATTCTAGCCCATATTTATTCAATTTTTTAAGTGTGAATTCACAAAAGACCTCAAAGGAAAGTGACAGTGAACCTACCGAGAGTTGGGTAAATTTAAGTGGAAAATCTATATGAAGAACTGACCAAATGATGACAGCGGGTGAAAGCGGTGAGTGCGATGAAGGAGTAGTGAACTCTCAAATTCATCTAAACTCCTCTGACAAACCTTTCAAATGAAAATGATAGGTGCGACCCCCTATATTTATACTGAATAGCATTTAATGCCCTCATTTAATATGCAGCCTGGCAACGATTAGGGTGGGTGAATTTCAATACCGAGCGATTGGCGGAGGTAGAATACGAGCACGAGAAAAGCGTGACTGTGGTTGTTTCTAAGTTTTCAAATAGCGGCGGCGAAAGGGGAACACGAGTGCGGAGGTGGAGTTTTGTCATAGGTTGGTGCGTCTAGAATGGTGGAGTCGAAGCGGAATTCGAACCTGGAGATCCCGGTGGAAGCGGTATGGCGGCGGTTCAAATTACGAAGTTTAAATGGGCTGACAAAGAGGGAGCTGGGTCCCTAGGAGTTTGGGAAAGTGGGAGCCTTCCGCTGGAAGCGACAAACACAGGAAGAAACCCGGCAAAAGGGGAAACACCCGTAGTCTTGGGACGGTGAGCCCCAGTAGCTAGCAAGCTAAAGCTGCTAAGGAGAGTCCCAGCAAGGCAAGACAGCCAAATTGGAGGGCTGAAACATAGTCAGCCAAAGATGAGACCTGAGCACGTTGACCATCTGGGACACCAAAAATGGGGACACGCAAAATGAGGCAATGAAAAAATGACTCGGCAAGGAAAAAGAAAAGAGGGTCCCCATTCTAAATGGGGCATGTGTGCTAAGGGCACAACAAAAGTCATGAGCCTAGTATTTTGGTATGCATTTGCCTCATTGATACAATACAATTTATCATGTTGTGTCAAAGAAATTTAGTCAACATGTCGCAATGTAAGGGTGAATGTGAGATTGGTCCTATTCCATCTGAGTGGAAGGGCGAATGCATGGGATGACAGGATTTTAGGTGTAATAGGTATGGATAACTCTGCCAAATGTATAAAAAGGAAAGATATTTGTTTTCTCTTACAGATAAGTCTTGATTAGAAAACATCCATACATGAAACCATAGAACCAATGCTTTCATTTAACCTAAAAACATGATTATTTTATAATGAAATAAAACACAACAAAAATGATCTCGTTGCGTATAGATTCCAAAAACAAAATTTAAAAAAAATGGCTAGAACCATGGCCAGTAACTTACCTCAAAGATTTTGCACAAATTGTGTCATGTTGTCAACCATGCCCATGAGAATAAATGGGTAGTTACAAATGTTTCTTCCATGTATTCATAATACAGACTAAAAATAGATCTAAAAATATGGGGGTTTTAGAGCTATTCGATTCTTGAGCTCTAGACAAGACATTTGCATCCTTTTACAAAATATATCAACTGTATGATAAGATTTGTTATCAGGGGTTAAGGGAAGAAAATTGTGTGATAAGATTTGTTTTCATGGATTAAGTGAAGAAAATTGTGTGATAAGATTTGTTGTCAGGGGTTAAGTGAAGAATTTCCGGTGAGAGATTACTTTGACGGCGTGCGCTTTGTTTAAATCAAATATTTTCTGAAACTTACCAATGAAAAATATATTTTTTGAAACTCTTGAATGGATTTTCCTTTAGGTCAATAGTACATGAACATATTTTAGTGATAATGTTTTCCAAGTCATCGTATGCATAAGTTTGAAAAAATTACAAAATTCATAATAAGTTTTAACTAATATAGCACAAATGTGGCACAAGATTTTATCATGATGTTAAAAGGTGTTTTTTTGTTTGAATTGAGGCAATTTAGCAATCAATGATGCACACCATCTAAATATGACAATTGAAACATGTACACTCATTGACTTTATTTTTATTTTTTCATTTATTCTTTAATCTCATTCCATCACATCCACAAACACATATGTTCTAAGAACATGCACAAATAAATGTTGGGGCATGATTTTCATCCATCATCATATATATTGTCATGCTCAAAATTTTAGCTAAAAAAATCAATTATGTTTTTTGGGAATAATTTTTTAAGTGAGTCTTATAATTCAACACAAAACCTAACACTAGATACAAGAACTAAGAGGTCTTAAACAACTACTTCTTCTCCAACTCCAAGTGTCAACCCAACTATAACTAGGTCTATCATTCAAAATATAATGTATAATTGCTAAGTTCGAGTTATTCCCAAGTCCAAGTTGTTCAACTATGAAAAAAAAATGGTATTGGTCAGATCCATCTTCCTTTTTGATATGAAGTCTTCAGAAATGTATAAATTTTGCATGTTGTTCAGGTAATTTCTTTATGATAAACATATCTTGTCACTCTCAATTTCTATTGTAATGCCCCAAGCCTCACAACTAGGATGTTAATTTCCATGACTATCGTACAAATTTTGCCAACTACTTAAAATTCGTAGTAAATTTCACCAACTTAATAGATTTCGCCAATTTTAATTGGGTCTTACCTAGTATTAACATATTTCGAAAATTGTACAAGTATATCTCCCATGAATAGCAACTCGGGAAAACATGTTAACTCTAATATCCCACCATCATATTATAAGTCGCATATTATAATATGTTATTACTTATATCATCGAGTATTGAGATTTAGCAGTGGCTTCATAAAAAACTCTTATGTAATATCGTGATCACCTTTATTAATCGTGATGAAAAAATCAGGTTTATATTACCTTTATTAATCGTGATGACAAAATCAGGTTTATCTACTTGGATTTAGATTTGCGTCTACCATTTCTAGGTTGTGATTCTGCAATTGTCATTTATAATACTTAACCTATAACTTGGATGCTAGCCTATTTCGGTCACGTTCATTTACTTTTGCATTAATTCTCGATTGAGTTATTTATCAAGGAATTATTTTGGCATTACTACAAAATTTTATGGTTGATTTGCATTACGAAATTACTTCCTACATTAATAGTGAATTTTACAGCTTAGATGGCTTAGAAAGCATGTTAACATGTCATGATGATGTGTTTATAAATATAAGATTTCACATGTCATGTTTCAAAATACTATGCGTTTGAATACTATGTAATTTGATGTATGTATACCATAATGTGAAATGTACATGTAATGTGATGTAAATCATGTAACAAGTGAACTCAAACTATAATAATATATATGTGCATATAACAAGACATGACAAACCATAATGTAAAATGTATGTAATATGGTTCAAATAATAATAAGAGTTCAAACCATAAAATTGTGATGTGTAAACCATAATGTAAACTGTATATATAATGTGACATGTAAAACAACTCAAAGACTCAGATATCTAGTATGGAAAGATGCACCTAATCTCTACCATGATCCCTCTCTCAATCCATGTCCTAATCCAAGTTGTCTCGTTCCGTCTCTTGATCCAAGTTGTCTCTACCCAAGCTGTCTTGTTCCCTATCCCAAGCCCTACACAAGTTCAAGTACATGTAATTTAATTTAATTTACACATGTTGATGCAGGAGCATCCAACAGTGTAGGGAAATTTTGCATCACCCAAAAAACATATTTTCTTTATTTTCTTTAGTTTTTTTGAGTCCCATGATGGCACTTAGGGGATATAAGACTGTCAGGCATCAAAAATAGCAAAAAATGAGAACTTACTATTTTTAATAGGTTGGCCAAAATAGACTCATATGGACGTGAAAATTTACCCCAAAGAGCAGAGCAGAAAAACATTTTTGGTCGCGAAAGAATCACCTCAATACCCTACACGGTTTGGGAGAAATTAAAGTTTCCATCCTGGGAAATTTCTCCAATGCAGCTTCAAATTCAGATATAAAACTTTGGAGGCCCCGAAACAACTCAAAAGGTGGTTGAACCGACCTACAATGGGTTCATGTGTTGTAGAGCTCGTCAAGAGCTTTCCAACGATATGCAATAATAGCAAATCAAACACCCGAATCAAAAGTTATGGCCCTGCAAAGTTGGTCCTCTAAAAAGTGAATTTCATAAAAATTTCTTCCTAGGCCAAAAATCCAACGGCGGGACTTTTGGCGCCAAAACAAAAAGGGGAAATTTTTACTTTCTAGAACATTCTAAGGAAGTTATTGGGGAAAATAAAAAGGGTTAAGTGGGGGTTGTAGAAGGTGGCCCTAATAGTGTAGATTGTGGCTTCGAATAGTAGATTTTTCTTTTCATAGTTGATTTTGTTATAATGAATCAAGCCCATGAGGTTGTAGCATGTAAGCTTTGAATCTATAATTGCATTTTCTGAAAATAATTGAAAGTAAGTCAATTTTTTGTCTCGCATCTTTTGTGTTGGTATCTGTTGTTGTGATTTATGTGGGATTTGAGTGGTGTGGCCCTCATCACATGTGTATATGTAAAATTATCTATAATTTTACTTACAATGTACAAGTTCTTGATGTGTTCAAATGTATCAAGTAATTTAAATAAATTATTTTTGAATGTACCTCAGGTGAACATGGATAAGATCTCCAGCATGCTCCAAATTTCTAAAGTCTCCCAAATCACCTTATTGCAAAAAATTTTCAAATACATGATTTCAATCAAGAGTTAGAACTACTTTAAAATAAATTTTATTTAAAATATATGTATGTACGTAAATTTTTAGAACACAATTTATCTATATAAATTATTCAAGTACCTGTCGTGCCTCCTCTATGGCTCTACCAATCCCACTGATATCACAAGAATGCAAAGACACCACAGGGGAATTTGCAGTTTGTACAGTATCAGTACCAAAAAGAAGTTGACTATATGTGCCATGAACAAGATTAGGTGCCCAGTAACCTCAACATGATCTCTATTACATACATGCATACACATGCATGTGTATATATATGTATATATGTACATATATATGTATGCATGTATGTATGAATGTATGTATGTATATATGTAAGTATGCATGCATACATGTACATCTATGTGTGTGTATGTATGTACATATATGTACATGTATATATGTATATATGTGTACATGTATATATGTGTAAGTATGTATGTATGTATGTATACATATGTGCATATATTTATGTATGCATATATGTGTATGTATCTATGTATATGTATATACGTATGTATACATATGTGTATCAATGTAGAACTAATCAGGGTACTGGCTAAAATGTATAATCCCAAAACACAGACAATTCATTCACGTGACGGGTCATATTTTGTCCCCATTACCAATGACTATATTTCTATGGTTTTCCAATTGGATTTATCCATGAATCTGCCACTTAGAGTTAGAGATCTTTTGGAGGAATATTGTACTATGGAAACAAGCTATAAAAGGTGGAGATTTCCTTTGCATAGACCCCAGGATATAGGGAATCAAGTCAAAAGGTTTTCCAGTGATGAACGCCCTCCATTTTCTATTGAATTGTTTGAAGAATATTACCAATGTACTTACTATTTGGCTGGGCAAGTTTTAGGGGTGTACATCCTTGCCCTAATTTCTATAGCTCCTACGGTCTTAGTAGAAAACTTACAAAACCAGGATGCTAGGCCATTTGATTATGTAGAATATTTCATAGAAGCTTTGAATAGATCTCTTACTTCTATAAAAAAAAATAGTGATATAATCAACTTCAGGCATTATTCGTTGCGTATGCATCTAATTTTGTATGAAGGAAAAAAAATGGGAATTTGGGGTGAAGAA
>VDFB02296647.1:0-14741 GCA_007258455.2 Sequoia sempervirens | reverse complement strand
GCTTGGTGATTGTCAACTACCGCATGGATATGATGTTGATTCCTGTTATTCTATCTGTTAACCCTCTAAGGGCACACACTGGCATAATGCTCACCACCACAAGTATAACAACCTCCATGAGGTGCTTTAGGCCTGTCAGAAAAATCCCTCCTGTTATTGTTGTTCTTCTTATTGAAATTAGCCCTCTTATTATTATTCCGGTTTCCATCATTACGGTTCTGAGGACTACCACCCCTTTTTTAATTTTTGATCTGCCTACTATTATTTCCTTGGTTACCTTGATTGCACTGATTTCCCTGGTTACTATTACCTTGGTGATTTCCTTGGAACTTCTTATTACCATACTTGGCTTCCCTACTTTTCTTGTAGTTCACAACCTGTTGCATTTTATGTTCCTGCAAAAGTGCCAATTCAAAGGCTTCATCCATGGTAGAAGGTCTATGCATATCCACCTCATTTCGAATTTGAGGCCTAAGCCCCATAATGAATTTCTAAATTTGAAACCTCTCATCATGCTGGTACTGAGGTACGTACTTAAGCAAGTGAGAGAATTTCTCCCAATACTGTGTCACTTTCATTCCTCCTTGAATGAGCACCTGAAATTCTATCATTTTCTTGTCAAAGTAGGATTGTGGAAGCCACCTCTTTATGAATGTCTACAAAAATTGTTCCCATGTTACCTTGCCAGGAAAAAATTGTTTATCAACCCTTTCATTCTCCCACCATGTAGCATCTTCACCTGTGAGTTGGTAGGATCCCCATTCCACCTTAGTTTCCTTGAACAGGTTTCGAAGGGAAAAGTAACTTTCCATTTCAATAATCCATGCTTCTACCCCATCCCTGAAGGATTTACCATCAACCTTGGGTGGCACAACATTTTTGAGGTCCTTACCCAATTCTTCAGCTACCTTTTTTAGCTTACTTTGATTCTTTTCAGTTTCAAGGTTTTCTCCATTTGGTTCATTTTTGTTGTTTTCACTTTCACCAGGATCAAACCTTGTTGGCCCCGTCTATCTTGCTTGTTCAAGGTTATCGATCCTGGCCTCTTGCCTACTTAGGATGGCCAAAATCTGATATAATTTATCATTAGGATCACCATGGGATCCTCCTCCTGATTCCCACTGATAATATCTACCCTCCATTAGGGGTTACCCTAGAAAAACATAATCATCAAGCATAATTAGGCATAGGTCCTAGAGTTGAACCTTGTGAGCTCTGATACCAAAATGTAACTCTCATAAAAAGAAGTTCACTTTCATATATCACCACACCAAAACAACATAGTATTCATTATTACTCTACCACACACATCAGATCATATAACAAATACACACAAAACCAAAAGCAACCTACGTCAGAGTCTGAGACGTGACAAGAGTGTAAGACTTTTAAGGTCAAGTATGCTCATCTATATGAGAGGGTACTTGGTTCTGTGTTGATCCCCTCATGAGTGTCCATGATGACACTCCCTCTCTTGCTCTCAAATATTTAACCCTAGTGTAGTTGAGTAGAACCTGACAGATGATAACTACCTTCCATGTGCCTTTTTTATTATGCCCTTGGTGATTTTTCCTAAGGATTATCCTTGTATGGCATTGGTGAGTTGGACCAATGTAGATTTTTGATGTGGCATTGGTGATTTTGACCAATGTGGTTGTGTTATGCCATTGTGAATGTATCATGTGATGACATGTATTGTATCCTTTATGGGATTTGGATGACTGTTGATATATGATGTGTTGGTGGAGTGTTTTTTTGTGAATGGAGTGAGTGTAAAATCTCTCCACATGTGTTTGGTGTGATTGTTATTATTATGGACCATGTGACTATCTCCTAGCACGATGGGAGTGAATCCTTTCGATTCCACAAGGTCATGTGATGTGGAAGCATTGTTGGGGATTAGATGTTCGTGGATCGAGGAATAATATGGAATCGTGTAATTTCAAGTTTAAATCATGTAGATAGATGTATATCATTCATTTATGTTGGAAATTATTGATTTAGAACCTCTCTTTGGAGATGGATGTAATCTTATAAAAGAAAAGAGTATTTTGATCATTTACATGTCTTGGTGTTGGTACAGAGCATGATATATTTATTATTATCTTTATCTTGATGTTTAAATGCTAAAACCAACATATGAATATTTCATTTGGTTCTTAAAATGAACATGAGAGTCAAATTTCACAGTTGGGCAACCTAGTCCTACACCTAGGAGGCTCTATTAAACAATATGTTAAACCAGCCTTCAAAAAATTGACTAACACTACTGGGGTGACCTAGTGGCCTAGTAGTATGTTGGGAAACCTAGTAGCTTGTTAAGGTAGCTTGGTATTTATGAGTAACCTAGTTTTGTATGCCCAAAAACTCAAAATTTTGGTTAAGTGTCTTGGGGCAGTCTGGTTCTATGTTGGGGCAGCCTTGTCCCCATAAAAAAGCCAAAGAGTAAACCCTCTTAACCACTATTAGGTAGAGGTTTTCTAAACTCTATTCTATTTTCAAAAAAAATTATTCCTTTTACTTTTTCCATTCTAGCCTTTTTGGTGGTCCGATCCTTCAAAACCTAGTCAAATTTTCTCCAACCCTAAACTTAATCTTTTCTTATGTTTTTGAGACTTCGTTTAGAAAAAAATTGTAAACAAAATTTGTTCACCATAGTCTTGGGGTCCTAGTAGTATTTTTACCTAGTTCTCAAGTGTCATCATTGAGGAATTATGTCATCTCCTACATTATTTTTCATGCAATCTTTTGAAAGGACCCAATTATCAAACCTAAGGTTGGGGGAGATTGTTCTTCTAGTCTTGTACTTAAGGCTAGAGAAGGTTATAATCCCTCATGCTTGGCCTTGTTGGTACTCAAAATCCTCATAGGTCATGGCATGTTTTGGGGTAGTTCTTCCTCTTGTGTTTTGTTGCATTACGACAAGATGTCTTGGGAAGCGTGAGGTTGTCTAGAAGTGACTCATCATTATAGTCTATGGTGAGTTGTGCCTCTTAGTTAGGCAACCTCTTGTGGAATTTTTCCTCTATGTTTAGAGTTGTTTAGTGTTCCTAGATGAGGATTGGAGGTTTATGTTTCCCTCATCCTATTATGACGTGGTGTTGTGAGAGAATGTGATCATGGTTAGGTAATTGATTGTTGTGAAGGTTTTGTCCTCTCTCTCTTGTATGTTCATCGTGGTGGATTTATCCCACAATTGGTTAGTCTTCTGCTATTTCCACCTTGCTTATGCAATGGTGAAGTTGGCTTGTTGTTCTTGTCATTGTATTGTTGCAAAACTTGTGTGCATGTTGTCATGCAAGTGTGACATGTTATTGTCGCATTATAGGTGTTGTTGTGGTTGTTTAAAAAAAAATATTCCATTAGGTTTTATTTTCAGCATGTCATCTAAGAGGTATTGCCCATTATTATTTTCAAATGCATTATGCTCTATTTTTTTCTTCTCATGCATATGGATATTGAGCTATGGCTTGCTAGTTTTGGAGGGTTCATTTGAGGAATATTGGCATGTTTATCACCTTATGCATTGCGAGTTTATTCATTGATGTTGATTTTAGGAGATGTTATTGGGCTTATTCCCTTGGTGGGAATGAATTTGTTTTGATCTTCCTTTGGTTTGAGATGCATACATCTTATTTATGGTTATATGTGGATAGTTCTATTCTCTTTGGGATTTTATGGAGGAGATCAAACTTATCACAACTTAGCATTAAGAGGTGTGTGTAGAAGGACATGCTACAATTTTTGATTTATGGGTTTTATCTTTGGTCTTGTTCTTCTTCCTAGATGTTTGTATTCACATGTCATTGGATTTCAGATATTGTGTGGAGATATGGTGATCATTAGGTTTGTGGTCATGTGTTATTCATTATTCTTTGGTGATGTCATGGATGTTCTTTTATCTCTCTCTCTCTTGTGTTGAGTGTGGAGAACTTGGGAGAGACATGGAGACTTGTGATGAGAAATGTATTGCAACATATTAGTTTTCAAAATTTTCATATATTTTTGGATGTTCCTTGATACTACATGATGTTTGTTACACCTTCTATGTGATGCTATTGGTGGATCTTTGATGTCTTGATCATTTTCAAATTTGATATTACCTATGCACTAGGAATTCCTAGATGTGTATGTTCATTATATGGCTAGCTTGGAACTTGGAGCTTGTGATTGCATGTTATGGGTTGTATATGTTGAGAGCATGAGGTTCACTTATTATGTTTTGTATACCTTTGAGGTATATGGATAGTTGGATGTGTTAGCATTTTTTGTGGGCGTTATTTCAGCTATGGTGATTATATCTTGACAACTACTGATACATACTTATTACCTTTGGATTGAGTGTTTATGTTTTGGGATATCAATTGTAGGTAGTCGTTATGATTCTTTGTGATAGATAGTGTGGCATCTCTTTGAATGGTTTCTTATCTTTGTGCATTGGAATGATGGAGGATGAGAGCATTCATGCTTGAGATGGTGGTCACATTGATTCTTGTTGCAAGTATCTTGATGGAGCACATGGAGCACTTTGATTCCTTGATGGTATATGTGGCCATAGGGATTGTTCCCTTGTTGATGTTTGAGTTTACTTGTCTACCCTTTATGCAATGTTTACAACAAGTGGGAGAATTGTAGGAAAATGTGTGTTGTCCATCATGCATAATGTTATAATGTAATATTTTATTATTATGTGGTGTAGTTAAGGGATCTAGGGATGTGTGCATCACATGGGTTAGTATTCATGGGACCACTTTATGTGTTTTATGTAACATTGTGACAAATATTTAATATGAGGTTGCACATTGGGAAATATAAAAAAATAGTTCTAAGAAATAAATGTGGGGGTTAATGGTTTTGTAAGCTCACAGTATTAGTCACATGGTTTTATATAATACTACTTGGTGATTTTGTGTGAGATTATTTCTATAAAAGCAAGCACATGTGTAGTTGACTAAGGTTGGATATTTTGGTTAAGGGGTTGAGAACATCTTTTGTTAGTATTTGTGAGATTTTGAAGCATGTCATGGGATGTGTGGTTACATGTTTGTTCACATGGAGTGCTTGTAGAGGGCTTGTGTTTCAAAAGTATTAATGGAGAACTCTGAAGATGTATTCTAATCTTTATTGTTGAATAATACATGAGTGATGGATGCTTTTGGAGGTTGGTTTTTTCCCTCTTGAGGGTTTTTCCAGAGTATATCTTGTGTCATCTTTGATGGTACACTGCCTATTATTTTGCACATGGATTTTGAATACTTGTTTGCATAAATTTCTCTATTTGGGTTATGTGGAAATTATCTTGGGTGGATGCATATTTCCTTTCAAAATTGATCGAATGTCCTAATTGAATACACATAAGAGGTAAAATTTGGAATAGAGACTACTCCAATTATCACTTACATAGCAACCAAATTGAAACCTACAAAATAAGAAGTTATCATCTCCATACTTTCAGAAACCACTATCATCTTCACTTGGTCATATGTAGATATTCTTAGCTTAGACTCATCCTTGGCCATACATCACCTTGTCTTACACCCTGATGCAAAACTAGTTAACAAAAATATCTAAAAGATGCATCCTCAATTACTCTCTTGGTTAAGGAAGAGTTGTAATAACTCTTAGAGTTTAGTTTCACTCTATTGGTAAATAGATTTGTCACTATGATACTTCATACAAAGTAGTTGTTACTCACCCAACGAGCAACAACAAACACTTCAACAGTTGGAAAGATTCCTATTGGGTTAGCGATCTTCATTTGCATTTGATAAGGGAAACTACCTTATATACTATAATTAGGGGTTTTATAAAAGTGTTTTTTAACTAGAAACTACGAAAGGTGGTTAAACTAAAACATAAATTAAAAAGGTAACTAAAATAGAAAAAGGAGAAGAATAAACACAAAGATTTATTCCCTGGACAAAATTATTAAAGTATAAAGAATATAGTTAGGGTTTATAAATGAAATGTAGTGTTTCATGATTTATAGATAATATAGCAACCTATTTATTTCATCCCAAGTGCATGAATTAAACACATACATGTAAGAGGAAGTCACTTGTATGTAAGAGTTGAAGGTTAGCTCAATACCCAAGAGCACTTGCAAAAATAATGGAAACTTTCCACAAGAGGGTATGCAAGAAATGAGCTTGTTTGATATTAAGATCTATCAAATATGATGATGAGGTATATTACAAAAGTATACAATGAGCTTGCTTATATAGACAAGGTGTGATGAACTAACTAATACAAAATATTAAATGACTTATGTCATTATTAAATGAGCTTGAGTCATTATTAAATAGTCTAGGACACTAGAATTAAATATAAGTTAAAAAGAAAATATAGGATAAAATGTTATCTAGACAACTAAGACTTCTAGAAATATGCCTAGGATCTAAGTGGACATAACATTTAAATATGACCACTAATTAACTAGTTAGGTAAATTACTATTTACCCCAACATTGTATTCTTCTGGCAGAAAGCTGGCTAAGAATAGCACAAGCGAAACTTCTAAACTACCCCAACAACATAAAGATCACAAGCTCATAGACCAAAAAATTATATTTAATTCAAATTATTTATTTATTTATTTATTTATTTTTTAGCAGTAGGGTGTGGAAACCGGCCCCATGCCACCACAGCCAGATAAAAGAAATTTTTACAGTATTTGCTTGATCTTGTGGGGACACACCATAGGTACCAGGGCGGGAGGTCCAGGGCCATGGTGAAGCCCTCTGACCAGGGAACACCTTAACCAAGCGGGCTGGGACCCGGCACCCTTATTCAATTTTTTTTTTTAATCTATAGACTCTTTGTAATTTTGTACAAAGTGAGAAATTTTGTAGCTTTCTTCTAACCCCTTTACATTGCATTTTAAAGTATTTATAAATTTTAATTTGTAACTAGTTCTTTATCACTATAAAGATTTATAAAATAAAATACAATTAATTCTTGAGAGCGCACCTCCAACAAACACTTATGGTAAAGAATTTATAATAAAATGATGTGTCTTTCTCAAAATTTGATAGATATATGACTATAAAACATCATTTCAAAAAATATGCATGTATCAATTGTAAACATGTATTCTTAGAAAATTTTATAAATAACAAACATGCATTGTTGACATTTTATTTGGAGCTCCAAGATTAATGGGATACTTCTAGTTTGCCATCTCATTATTATCATATTTCCTTGTAATTAATGTTGCCTTTCATCTTTCCATCGATACAACCTATATGAAGTTCCCATTTTCCTGTTTGATTCATATAATTTTATGATAATAATCTTTCCTAATAGAAAAAGACTTAATTGAATACAATGTAGAAAATGTTTTGTAAATTTCATTGACCTTTGTTGTATAGTTCTCCAAAATATTTGATATACTAGAATCACCACCACCAATGTTCTCTAGAAACTAGGTGTCCAAACATTATGATCTATTCTAACTTTTTGTGAAGCAAAGGTTAGCTAAAGCTAATGATAGACACAAAAGCTATGCAGATGCAAAGCAAGTGTCCTGAAATTTTGCAATAGGTGACAAGGTGTTGTTGAGGGTTAAGCCTCATAAGAGTTCCATCAAATTTGGAAAGTCATCCAAATTAGCCTTGTGCTATGTAGGAGCTTTTGAGATTCTTGAGGAAGTAAATCCTATAGCTTATCAAATTACATTGCCACCAACTCTTGCCAGGATGCATAATGTCTTTCACATTTCTTACCTAAAGAAGTATATACCAAGTGACAATCACATGATTGGTTGGAATGCTTTACAGGTACAAGACCCCGAAGTGGTAACAATTGAGCCTATCAAGGTGCTCAAAAAGCGTAAGCTTCACTTAGGTAATAGAGAAGTTCTATAGTGCAAAGTCCAGTGGGACCAGTATGCGGAAGACTCTGCCACTTGGGAAGACTATGCTAAGATATAGCAAAAGTTTCCAAATGTTTTAAATGCATTTGAAAGTACTTGAAAACAATGATCTTGTTTATTTATTTAATTTATGTTACTACATAAAATCATCAGGGGCGATGATTCACAAGGGGGGAGTATGTCACACCCCATTGTGTATTACCTATTTACTATTACTCTGTTAGGGTAAACTATTACATGTGTGAATGTAATTAGAATTTTGATTGAAAATATATGTGCTTGCTTTTTGTTATCAATGAATTGTGAATGAATGTTATTTCATTTATTGTTATATGATGAAATGTATATATGTGAAATGGATAGTTATTGAATTGGATATTCTAACTATGGAGAAATATTATGTAAATGCATATTTTGTTGGATGCAAGTTCATGTTCAATCCTCCAAGTGTGAGGGGAAGTATCACTTAGGAGAAGAACTTGGTTAGGTAACCAATAACGTAACCTAACTGAGCTTACACACACTCACAGTAGAATGGTTGAGTCAAGTTATTATGTTAGGAATTGGTAAGTCATCCTTTAGTATGATGTGATTGCATTAGTAAGAGTCTTGATTACTTTTGAGTGCATTATTGGATGATGTTTATGTGCTTAGAGCTTATGGTTTCTTCCTTATAGTACTATGCTTGATTCATGAGGTGAACATACATTATATGTATACATATGCATGTTGACGATAAACCATATGCATGAAGGAACCCATACATGCGAGCACATAGGTAGACGTACCTATGCACACTTATGAATGGGTTGCTTGTGAGCATGGTGTTATCGAACAAACAATGCAACATGTATGTGTATATATGTATATATACATCTCACATGTATTCCCTATCAATAAGATAGTAATTGTTTATTTGCTTGATTATGCAATCGAATGTATATATATAAGATATATACATATATACATATGTATACATCTGTCAATATATATATGTGTGACAAACGAAAATGTCCATATGGATATATCAATATATGTATACGTATGAATACATGTACATAGAGGTATATATATACAGTCTATATGATTATATGAATATTAGCTTGATCTTATTCATTTGAGTGTCAAATGTATACATATTTGATTGAAATGGAATATATATATATTACTATATATATATACATATACATATATATATATTACTATGTATATATATATGTATATATATATATATGTATATATATATATATGTATATATATATGTATATATATATATATATATGTATATATATATATGTATATATATGTATATAATTAGTAAAGGTCGATTTGTATATATGATTAATAAGGTTGATTTGTATATATGTTATGCAAAGTATTAAGGGTTGATTATTACATGTGTTTGGCATAAGATAAAGGCCAATATAGAGTAATAAGCCATGGTCGATATCATACATAAATCATTTCTATTTTATAGCAGCATATTACCTCAAACTTGGAACACATTTATCCAAAACATAAAAGTGATGGAAATATTAAATAACATGTTTGTTGTGCAAGTGTTTTAAATGCATGATAAAGGGAATAATCAGAAAGTAACGTGCTCAGTCAAAGCCAAGCTTGAACGCTATTAAAGTGGAGTCAACTCATCTTTTCTCTGTCAAAAGAATAGACTATGACCAAGTCGACATAGAGTATGTGTTGCTTGTAAATAGCGGATTGTTTCATGGAGATAAACCGTACCAAAAGAATAGGAAAGATGGTTGTTACATGGCACCAATATATGAAAACTCTCTTTTTGAAGAAGTCTATCTTGTTTGCAATTTGATTCTTATCTTTTAGGCATGTGCATATTTGAATTATTCTTAAGTTGTCAAACAAAGGGGGTCAATCTGTAGAATACCAAGTTGAGTTTTCACTTAGATTTCTGCCACATTTTTGTTGTGAGAGGTGATTCGTTCAGCATGTGGAGTGGTGTTGACTAACACACTTTTTCTTTTGGCATCAATGTCTCAATTTTCTATTTAAATAGATGGGATAGCTCTCTCATTTGGGACACACATTTTTGCAAGTTTATTCTGTTGCAAGTATTTTGAGAATTATATTCTATTAGAGTTTAAGAGTTACTTTGTGAGAGCATAGAGTTGTCTTGTGTAAAAGGTTATAGTGAGGTATTTCTTTGAGTAGAAAAGTGAAGGATAGCAAGCTGTCATTGGAAGGTTGTGCATCAAGTCAGTCAATTGGATGAAGCATATTATAGGCATGAGGATCTAGTCTTCTTTTAATTGTATTTTATTATGAAAGAATGAGTTTTGGTTGCTTGATTTGGAATTGCTTGAGAATAATTTCCCTAGGGAATCATAGCATTTGCTTTGGAAAGTAAAAGAAGTTAGTTTATGATTTTCTATGAAAGTGTTTGTATATACTCTATAATAGGAGGGAATCATTTGTCATTAGTATAAGTATACTAGGAATGATTAAACAAGGATATCTCTTAAGGTTTATTCATTGCAAAGTTATTTGATTATATTAGATAGCTTGTAAGTTACACCTAGGATTTGATTATCCATTAAAGGGAGGGTAACTTGTATTTATGCTTTGTGGGTAGAAATACCATTGAGTTTATGGGAAAGGGATTAGGCTATTTTTAGGGTTAAAGAATACCCATAGAAGGAAATACCTATGCATAGATTATAATAGCCTAAAGTTAAATTAAGCTTGAGTAGTGTATGTGAGTAGGATGATTATCACTCGAAGTACTGAGTGAGCACTTTGGCCAAAGTAGTGTGATTTCCTTTGGCTCCACTGTTAATTCACCATGATCCATTTATGCATGCTAGTTCTAGATTGTAGGATTTACAAGTTCTAGTCATGTAGGACACAACACTAAGCTTAGAATGGTTGTTATTTCAAGGTTACTCCACCAATCTATTCATCGACAGGTAGGGCCATCTATCATATGATAGATGTGTGGGGGACCGCATATGAGCCTGTGGTTGGCGAAAAATCACTTGAGTGATGCTTCTCCTCCTTAGCAGGTGACATAAGACCAAGATTTGAAAGGAGATTCTTGGACTATCTATAACTATTGCTTTGAAGCTCAATTGAGCTATGTATGTACTTTTTACACATTCTTTGGAATATTGTAATATGTGGAATATTATTTTGGAAATGGAATCAATGTTGATTATTGTTATGACATCTATGTTCATTTTTTCTTTGTTAATAAAAGAGTTTTTTTATGGAAATGGTTAAGTTACATAGTTTATTTACTCGAAAGTGAAAACTTAGGAATATTTACTTGAGTGAATGATTGGCATGTTACATGCGGTATTAGAGCTACCAAGTTTAGGTCTGGAACCTATGAGCTCATTATACTTTTTGTCCAACATTATCTAATGTTTAGAAATTCTTGTGCCAAGATGATGTGTCTTAGGTTAATTGCAAGAAATTCAGTAATCAAGAATGAGCATTACCTAAAATCCAAGAAGGAAAGAGAAGCCATTGTTCTTACAATTGAGGCTACCAACTATGACAATGTCATCACGGTTAAGAGAAACCTTCAGCCACACTTTCTTTCACCAGTTAGTGATGTAAAGAAGAAAGATGAAGATGGAGGCCAAATACAACTATCTACCTCCAGTCTCACCAACGAAGTCTGATTCCTTATCACTTTCTACAAATATGCCCTCAAAAGGAAGTGTTAGCCCTACATTCATACTTAGAGACAGTAGAGTCCTTCCTATGTCAAAAGTGATTGTAATTTCCTCGAGTAATGAATCATAGGGTTATGTCCCCACAACTATGTATCGAGATGACAAATCGAAGGTTACTACATTTTGGGATAGATAATATTGTGGGAGTTAATGAGCCGACTCCCTCAACACCCCAAGATCGATTCGACCAAACCACTTCCACCGAGAGAATGGCAAGAAAGCTTGCTTCACAATGTGAATTGATTTGATTGCTTGAACTCTAAAATGTACATGAGATACTGCTTATATGGGCAAGGTTGAGAGAGATAGGAATGAATAGCAGTGTTGACAAATGTCCTTGATCCCATGACATGAGGGCAATAACAACCTTAATCACCTAGGAAATGATGCATCCTAGCTAGATAAGATAAGTTCTAGGAAAGCCAACTAAGACTTCTAGAAAGAATCTTTTATCTAAGTAAACTTAACCATGTGAATATGTCCCCTAATTTACCTAGTGAATGAATAAGCTAGGTACAAGACAATTATTCACACCAACACCCCCCCTTAAGTGCAACTTAGGGAGAAGATTACTATGCAAAATGTGCAAAGACTATGACCACGGGCCCCGACTACTAGGCCATGTTAGGTAGCCATTTACAATGCAAATGATGCAATCTCTCACAAGCTCCGGAGAAAAGGAGAAAACCCAATGGGACAAAACTCCTCTCCAAAAGAGAGAAAACAAAACAAAACAAACATGATGTATGGAGGAGTCAATGATACCCCCAAGGACAACATGCATCATGTATATACAATCAATACCCCCATAAGAAGAGTAGAGAGAGATAGATATCCCCATGATGAAGAAGCTCCAATGTGATGAAGAATGCCACAGCAAAAGATGACCCAATGTCTGCAAGCAACACATCGTCCCTTAGGAAGAAACAAATCCATAAGCTGATGTAGAAGCCACTCCATGTCCAACTAAAAGGAGGAAGCATGAATGCTCATGTATGCCTCTGAAAACTAATGAAGATCCTCCAAGCTTGAATGAGCCACAACAGAATCATGATCAAACTGAACCAAGAAACATGACAAATCAAGTGAAGGAGGAGACTCATGAATGGAAATCTCCAAAGACAAAGAAGATGGGATAACAGTTGTACTGAAACTATCATCAAAGAGGAGAGAAATCCCCTCAAGTGTGTCCTCCAAATCTGCAATATGAGACTCCATGAACAAGTTAGAAATCCCTGTCAAATACTCATCCCACAAAGCAAGATCTGAAAAACTATGATCATCCTGCTGAATAGACGCATCAATGGCTGAAGGAGCAGGAGGTGGAGGAGTAGGAAGCTCAGCACTGGTCTCAAGAATACCAAGGTGTAGATGACCAAACTTCTCCTCGCTATCATGGTTCACACTCAATGGAGTGTGTGATGCAGTCAAAGGAACATTATCATCTTCTGAAGCAAAATTTGAAAAGGAATATACACAAGATGAGTGATCAGCCATCCCGATAGCAACAATATCCCTAGTCTCCAAGTCCCTTATTTACACCCTATCTAGAGTGAACTCAACTGTTTTACCTTGACCCCCATGAGTAATTTGGTAAATAGAAAGGAGATTAGTGGACAAGGAAGGAACACAAAGTACATCATTGAAAGTCCCTTCCCCCATATCAATAGAACCCTTCCCACTTACCTTCATATATGTATTATTACCCATCAATATATGAGGTGAATTACAAGGCTCAAAAGAAGAGAACATATCCATAAAAGATTCCATATGATGAGATGCTCCTGAATCAAGAAGCCATCTATGAGATTCAGGACTTGCAGAGGCCAAGAGTGCTTGTCCTTTCATCTTGTGTAGCCTAGATGTAGATCCTGTATCCTGTGACTAAGATGATGATGAGGGAGTTGTCAATTGAGATGCTAAAGAAGAAGTAGCAGAAACCGATGAGGGCAACTTAATGTTATTCTTTTGAAGAAGGTGTGTCAGTTCATCAATCTTCTTATTATAACATCTATGCTCATCATGTCCTAATCTTTTACAATATGCACATTTTTACTTCTTCTTTTTAGATGATTCCTCTTTAGAAGAGGATGTGGACTCAGGAGTGCTATGTGAAGGAGGATCTTTACCTTGCTCATTAGACTTGGGTGCCTTGTTCTGCTTCTTACCTATGCCACTTGAATCCTTTGTCTCCTTTGCAACAAGAGCATGAGATCTAGAAGACTTCAATGTGCCCATGTGTACCAACTTTGCTTGTTCCCTTGTGAGTTGAGCTGCAAATTCATCAAGAGAAGGCATTTTGTATGTAGTACCAAGAGCATCCATTGTAGCATAAAAGGTAGAAACAAACACTGAATAATCAGGACCAAGCTTAGCAAGAATAGAAAGTATCAACTGTTCATCCTCTTTAGTGACCCCACAATTAGATAATTGCAATCTAAGAGAATTTAGCTTAGAGAAAAAGTCTTGGACATTGTCAAAATTTGAAGGATTAAGACCCATGAGTTCATTCTCCAACTTAAATTTCCTCATCTTATCTGGCTTACCAAAGAGACTCTCTAAAGTATTCCAAGCTTCATTAGGATGAGTGCAAGATGCAAAATGATATCTAAGATCTGGAGAAATGGACAACTTCAAAGTACCAAGAGCTTCATCCCTTCTATCAAGCCATTTTCTTTTCTCTTTTTCTCTTGCAGGTTCTAGATCTTGACCAAATGTGATTCATTGCAACTTTGATTTTAACAATAACAACTCCATTTGAGATTTCCACTCATGATAGTTATATGGAGTTAGAAGTACAACTTTTGTCAAATCCATGATACAATGAGATATTACAAGAGGAGAACAAAAAATTTCCCTCACAATACAAGAAATTAACCCCTTTGTCCCAACAAGATTTGCACTTTTTTTGCAAATTTACAAGGAATCCCAAACTATCAAATCAGCTACAAACTGAAAATATGAAAATCTGGAAACAAATCTGCAAAAAGTGCATAAGTAGATCTGAAGTACTCCTGAATACCTTTCCGATGCCACAAATTTGGAGAAAATCGGAGATCGGAGCACCAAGATACGAGTTCGGAAGCAGAAAACAATGATCGGGCTTCAACCTGGAAAAAGAGGCACAAAACTGAAAAATCCCTGCAAAATATC
>VDFB02296646.1:0-29637 GCA_007258455.2 Sequoia sempervirens | reverse complement strand
ACTTAACTCAGCTTCGCAAAGGACCTACAACGACCTCCAAATTTTTTAAATATGTAAAAGATGTAAGATTTCAGAATACATCGAAGTAAGACTGAACCAACGGCTTATCCTCTTCGAATCAAACATTCAAATTACTTGACACTAATAGAAGATCCTCACCATCCACTTTGAACACTTGATTAGAGCTGATAAAGAAATATATAGAATAGGTTTAGACATACAGGAAGAAGAAGATGGGATAACTATCTAAATGCAGAGGGACCCCGAGCAAAGCAGCAACAAAGCGAGTGGAAAGCGAACAACCAAACTAACCAAAGCGAGAAAGCGAAAGCAAAAACAAGGAAACTAATCTAAAACAAGCTAACCTACAACAAACCACCTAACCTAACAAAAGCAGGGAAGCGAGGTATTTACACGACACCTATTCTACTAAAAAATGAGCTATGTACAAAGATATTTACAAAGCACTATGTTCAGGCAAGACAAATTGACACTCATACCCATTGGATTTTGTAATGCATGCACAAGTAATAGGGCAATCGTTATAGTTCTAAGCCACACAGATTTATCTTTATGCTCAGAAAAAAGAAATTCAATGTTGCAACACTCAAATTCAATCATAAGTTCACAAAAAATCAGCAATTGAGGTGGCTCGTTAAACCCATGGTTAATCCACAAACACATTCGTCTCCCCTCGCTCCCATAATCAAAATGAAACATGTAGCTGTAAGTATGCAGAGGAGTAAGGAAAGATAGAACCTGGATGTCGTCACATGGAGGTGACAACGTTCGACAGTCGAGAGTGAGCATTGCATTGTCGATCGTTGCATCAATAGCTTTGGGTGAGCGAGGTGGAGGGTGCAACACTTCAGACATTAAGCTTGCATAAGGTTGGGAGAACAGGGTAGAAAGCACCCCTTCCAATCTTTGTGCGGGATCGACAACCCCTATTGGTTGTTCCTCGAGGAGATAGACTTCATCTTGTTGATTTTCTGCAAACCTGGGGTCACTTGATATTGGTCTTCAAAAGGCAACATGCTGTCCTGTCTCCTTCCCCAGGTATTGACCTTATTTTTATGATGTTCAATGTCATGAGAACATGACATGCATGAATCTATCTTATTATAGCCCTCTGGATGTGAAGGAGGATCAACAACGATCATGGTGGAAGGACTCCAAGTTGCATCTTGTGGTCGACCGGGTCTGTCATACTTGTTGGTGGCTATCAGAACACCCCCGTCTTTATCCTTTTCTTTTTGCAGTCCATGTATTTCATCATGACGCTCACTTGTTTCCTCTTGGTCACTATCGCTGTAAACGGAGAAGGAGCCCCTCTCCCATTCCTGAGGCTCTAGGACTTCATTGTTTGGAGGTTTAGGTAGTGGGTCTTCATCACTCCCATCTTCTTAAATGTGTTCGTTCACAACATTGGTGTACATCTGAAGTGCAACTTCAAATGGAATGAAGACTTCAATTGATTTCCCCTCCCCAAGGGGATTGATGTCCCATGCATTGTTTCCCTCCAAGGATTCCCCATAAAGCCTGCCGTCCATGGCGTATGGATGCTCTTCAAAAGGGAAAGGCTCTTGATGTTCTAGGGACAACATTCCTATTTGTTCTATTTCATCGTTCATAGGCTTGAGGTTGTGTGATTCTTCCATTGTTGCTATCCCAACATCCTCATGAGAGCTACCATCAAATAAATGATCACTTGATCGCGACTCTTGATCCTTTGGTTCGTCTTGTGAAGCAACTGCAGGAAGTGGTGCACTTGGCTGCCCCTTGTTCTTTAACTTGCCCGATAACTTGTTGGCATAGTTCACATGTGAATTCAGAATGCGATGAATCGTGGAAGGTGTTGATGTGTTTTTTATGCGCTTCTCAACACAGGTAATGCATAGGTGCATCACCTTTCTTGAAAGACAATCTTCCACAATCAAATTGCAGAACACTATTCCAAGGTCTCTAATGTCAGGTCTTGATAGTGCTTGGAATATCTCAGTTGTTTGATGTGATTTGTTGGAATCACAAGGTGGACTTACGGATGAGATACAAAGCGTGGGAAGTTGGGTCTGCAAATGCAGTTTCAAAGTGCTGAGAGTGAATGAACAGTAGCTGCCCACTCAAAACAACAAGCTGAAACTCATCAAGTTCATCTAATTTAACTTCATGGTGATGCTTGAGATCCTACTTTAACCAAGGACTAAAATAAATAGCAAAATGGAAAGGGTCAAGAAAACTATTCTAAACCTAAGCTACGAATGAATAGTAACAATGGTGGCTGCTAGGTAGACAAACTTCCTAAACGAGGTTTTGCTTGACCAAGAGAAGCCTACAACTACACAAAACTAGTGCAATCTCTTAAGGTCTATTGATTTTCAGATTGCACATGCACATCATGAACATGCAATTGAACTAAGTTGCATCAATGAACTAAAGAAGTCCAAGCTAACTTTGCACAACAACTTGTCATCAACAAGTGCCAAAAGTATGGACTGAAAGCTTATCAAATACCATAACAGCAATATCCACCATCACAGCCATTCAAGAAACTAATAACTAAACTAACAGGGAAGTTGAACCATGCATACATAAAAAACAAACTCAAAAGGAACACCCATAAATCATGCAATGCTGCTTTCTATTGTTGCAGAATGCCTTTACATTAGTTCTCCAACCATTTACAAATGAGGGGGAGACCCCTATTTATAGTTTTCCAAAGCCCAAATGAATGGCTGGGACTAATTCACAATGAGTGGCTCAGATTTGCTTTACACTAGGGTTTCACCTACCCCCATTATAAAGAAATATAAAATACATAATTTGTCTCATTCCTATTTTGTCCTGTAGTGACCTGTCACTGTAGTAGTTTTGTCATTTGGCTGATTGCCCTTTTGCTGTAGCTGAAATTGTCGAAAGACTACCCTTTGCTTGATGGACTTGTAACATTCTTCATTGGATCAAATGGGCCTGTCGATGACTTGTATCAATGGATTGGTTGCTCCTAACTCTGGTGGACAGCTCCTTAAAGATCATCAACATCTGGTGAAAAGTAGGACAACTCCCTCATGCTTTCTTCAAGGCCACCCCCCTTGCATTTTTGTCATTGACTTCCTTGGCACAAACCTTCTTCTAATGTTAGCTATGTTGATGCGTTTTAGGGAGAGAGGCGAGCATACAATGAATGGTGAAAAAAGCAATGTGCTTTTTCCTTGTTCAACTTTCTCAATGGGCCTCCCTGACGAACCTGTGGTAGGTTCCTTGAATCTTGCATATATGAAGTGTCGTAAGTGCTTTCATACGCAAATCAAGACAAACGTTAGTCAAATCTCGCAAACTCCTTGTTAGATCCACCCATGCATCATTAAAAGATCATTATATTCATATTTGGAGCTCATTTGGACCATAAACATAAATGTGTGCTCAAGGGTGTGGGTCTCCCCTAGGCCGGAAGAATGGTGGACGATGGACAATCGGTGGACGAAAGGCAGCCAACGAACGAGCTTTTGCAGGGGTAGACCCGCAAGCGGCGGAAGGAAGGTGGACGACGAACAACCTTCCGCGATCTCAGTTTTGTCTGGACCGGCATCCGACAACAACCAGGAGAACTGCCCCTCCCATCCTGTCCAAATCCCAGTGGCATGGCAGAAAACCGAAACGCAAATCGGATGGAATGGAATGGACGAATGGAATGGAATGGAATGGAATGGACGGATCTGACGGACTGGAATGGCGGACTGATCTGACCCGAAGTGCATCTCCATTGCCGCTTTGACCTGGTGGTTTTACCATCTTGAACCTCAAGTTCGGGATCACTAATAACATATGCGAAATGCACAACTCGGGACGGTCATGAAGGCTTCATCGTTGATTGATGGCGAAAGGGGTGCAACGGGTGTGGAGTCCGCAATGCGGGGGGAAGTTAAGGGTTGACCACCCTTAAAAATGACCTTAAGCACACGACGACCCACAAAGGAATTCCTGTAGATGGCGGCAGAGGGACGGTGGCCCACAAAGCAATTCCCTCGGATGACAACAGAGGGGCGACGACCTGTAAAGAAATTTCTACAACTTCCCAAAACTTAACGAAACCTTGGCAGTTCACTTAGGCATCATGAAAACATCCCAAATCCATAGGCAACTTGTCCCCAAAATGAAAAGAAAAGAAAAGAAGGAAAAGGCAAAGCAAGCGAGTGGGGACCAAGTCAGCAGGAGAAAGGAAAAAGGCGAAAAGAAAGGTGGTCCTTGGCTTCAGCGGGGCATGTGTGCAAAATATGCACAACAGAAGGTCTTCCATGTTGCCTTTGTGATTATGATTTTCTTTCATTTTGATCTTTCCAATAGTTTAAGTTCGATAACATCAACACTCACATGTTTGTAGTTTGTGAACAATTTTTTGTTTCTAGCACTTTACTTTGGTTCAATTTACATAAACCTTTTTTTAGTCTCATGGTATGAGGAGTTTTGTATAATTTTCCATGTTCTTTGTTGATACTGAGCGAATATGTTGTCTTTTGGTGAGATATGGAACATTGGAACTAAGGCAACAAATTTTCCTTTTAGTGAACAAGGATTTTTTATACTTGGAGAAATGACCAAACATGTAGATCTTAGTAAAGAGTTAGAATCCACTTCCAAAAGCTTTTTTGATTGATAAGAGGACTATGAAAAATACAATGAAGCGTGCCTAATGGTGAAAATGCAACCTATTAGATGGAACAAAATTAGTCTAGGTTGGAAAGAAATGAATTCCTTTGCTCTATCGAGGTACTCCTACATCATATAGGATTATTTACACATTGGGATTGTTGTTAATGCATGGCAAGTATAATCAATGTTATGTTGATAAATTGCCATAACATGTATTGGACAAGTGGATGATTACATAATGATTATAGTGACATTGAATGACCTACCTTTGTCTTTTAACAATTTCAAGGTTACAAATTTTTAGGGCTTTAGCTAAACTTTTGGCTCAAGAAAAAGTAGATGCTTTTATGCATTCTAATGTAGTAGATATTTTTGTTGTTGGAAATAGTAAGCCTTCTACTATTAGAAACAAGGCAAAGGTAATAGATGTAGATTCATTGACATGACTTATTCTTCACAACATACTAATAGAGCTTCTTCATGGTCCAAAGACAAAAGTGGTGGACATAAGGTGAATGAGGAAGACACTCAAGATTCAAGCCTAAATGAGGTATACAATAAGGGGATCTTCAAATCCTAAAAGAAATTTTAATATTTGGAGTGTGGATAATATGTTCACTACATATTGGAGTGCCTAACTTCTTTTGAAAAAAAAGAGAAAAGTAAACAAGGATTAACAAAGTGGTAGATTATAATAGTCCAAGTTTTCACAATTACTTAGGAAATGCCAACATTAGAGGGGCTTATTTGATGTTTGGATCATAGTTATGGGAGCTTGAAAAAATAACATATTGAGAATTTCATTGGAATTATAAATGAGATAACCTTAAATCTCATTTGGCTTGTAGATTACTCTTTTCATAAGGGGTTCAATAAAAGTTTTAATTTCATTGTTGGATAGATTTCCTTGGAGTACTCTTTTCATAAGGGGTTCAATAAAAGTTTTAATTTCATTGTTGGATAGATTTCCTTGGAGTAGGATAGTTATCTACTTTGGAAGAACTTTTATCATATCTAAGGCAACCAAAATTGGGAGCTAGCTAAGAAGTAGAAGATTGTAAGTGAATATCTATTACATAGAACTATACATGTGGAAGATGAAGATATTGTTACATGAAGAGAAACCATTTGTATTTCATTCATTAATATTTCAAGTTTTGTTGTTTTCTGACATTTGTGGCATGAGTGTTCAAAACACGAGGGTTTCACACACCAAAAGCTAACATCATGATCTCTTTTTGCATCTTTTGCTAAGTGTTTATGCCAAGGGCATGCCATATTTCTTGATATCCATGTGGTATCACTCAAACATGTTCAAATCAAATGGCTCTAGTTCATCACTTGGGGTAGCCTCTAGTTTCTTCACTCTTACTTAATTGTATGATAGGAGAACCATTTTACTCTATGATTGTATTTATCCTTATTGTGTTGTATCGCTAGGGTTTACACATTGATAGGCACTCATGTATTAGAGTTTAAATTGAAAATAGTTTGAATTAAAATTTAGTTTATAGTGAACAACTTCTCCCCCTTTGCATCTACAACATCCATTATCACAAGGTTGTAATTCTTAAATAACCATTTTATTAGTTCTAGGCTTATGAGTAAGTTTGGCACAACGACCTTGTTTAAATCATATTTTCAAGCATTACATGGGGTAACACCCTTGAAATATTTGTTGAAGTAAATTTTGAACAATTCTTACCCTACTCTAAAGGTTATAATATCTCTTATACATATATATGCTTTGGAGTCCTCAAGGTGATCTATGAGTACTCACATCCCTACTGATTTCTTGAATTCTTCCTTGCCAATGTGAGTTGCTCAATTAGGTCTTAGGTGACACTTATTTGGACATGACAATGGTCTATGGAGGCTTAGGACTCAAGGTTTTTGGTTATGAGAAATTTTGGATGTAATGAAACACACAATGGTGAATTTTAAATGGCTTGAAAGTAGAACAAAGAAAATCTAGATGAAATGATTTTGAAAAGGAAAACCACAATCTTTAGTGTAGGTTAATGACATTATTAACAAAACACAAGGGGCTAGAAACTCGACTTAACTAAAATTACAAAATCTTGAACTTTGAAAATGGGAATACAATCATACAATTTTGATTGAAACTTTGAAAAGGGCAATGAAGATGTGGTGGGCCTTCTAAAAGAAATTCATATTGTGATAATGTCTAGTAGGTGAAAAGAAAACCACTAAAATGCTGATACAAGAGCATCCAGTGGTGTAGGGGCAATCTTGCATTACTCCTATACAACCCAACATTTTTCCCTCTTGCTTGTGTGTAGGTGAACGTGTACTTGGAGCTCGCCAATGAACTGGAGCTTTAGTGAGTTGATATTCATTACCCTTGTCTTCATCTACTTCATCTCTTACGTAGTTACTTTTCTTATTTTATCATCCTATTTATTTCGTCAAAGCTCATTAGCTAGGCAGTTAGTAGGCTTCTGGTGTTTCACACTGCATTTTACGTTTTCTATCCATACGAACACCAACGCATCAGAGAGACGTTAGCGTGCCATGTCATCCCAAACCCACGTTGCCGTCCTCGGACAAAGAGCTATCTAAGGTGTAGTCTGAACTCCAAAAATTGACTCGTCTAGCCCCATTTAGACTCTCAGATCTGTAGAGTGACAGAAGCACTTGCGAGTGCTCTTCATTCTCGATTCTTATCCCAAAAACCTATTAGCTTGAGGTAAGTTTGGGCAGTCCTCTGCTCTTGGATCTCCATGACTTAGAGCCTTGGTGTGGTTGGTCCTCCCCACTCTTACATGTGGTTTTATGGTTTTTTTGTCTTTTTGTGGTTTTATAACTTTTTTTGTCTTTTTGGGAATATTTGATTTTTTTGTCTTTTTGAAGTTTTATGAATATTTTTTTTGTCTTTTGATATAATGACCTTTAATAGTAGGTGTATGATCTAATGAAGACATAGGTCAAGTATTTTCCCCCAGTCGGATATGAGACCAATTTGTTAGGAGTGGAATGGGATAGGCGTTATGGAAGGTGAAAAGACACATGATGTCAAGCGTTATGATGGAAGATGTGAAGATGATGGAGGAAAGATTTGTTATGAATGAAGGGTGACTATAAGGATCATACCAAATGCATGTGAATGATGCCTACAAGCAAGAACACACAAGAATCAAAGGACAACCATGATCTTGCTCCTAGTCAAGCTGAAAACCATTTGACAGGTGATAATGATGATGATGACATTGTTTGACGTGGGGAGGACACATCCCAAAACAACATGAGGATGACGATAATGTGACTAAAGGATCAAGGTTTGCAGCAAGGCTAGAAACAAAGCCAATGAATGTTTTGGATGATGCACTAGGATGCATAGCAAGATTGTATGGATTAGGATGATTGCATTTGGAATGACTAACCTTAGGACTAGATAGGATCATGGAGGGGACTTGGATAAGTAGATTAGAATCCTTAAACCAATGACAAGGAAAAACCAAGACATGCGACATGTATGAAAGGATGATGGGTGGCTTTGGTAAAAGATATGAGACATGAGGATTATTGGCTAGAAGAATTATCAGATGGTCTCCAAGGACTATGTCACATAAGGATAATTTGTTTTCTTTGAGGTATGGGTTTGGATAACGCTATGAAGGAAATGACATGATATTTCATGAATAATGTATGACCAAAGGATAGACATGTCAAAAGTTTTCCCAAAGCATGATTTATGTTTGTACCTTAGTCCTTATCAAGATCAAAGTAGGTGGGAAAATGGATGGGAATGATATAGATTAAATGGATAGATGGAAAATGTCATGAGAAAGGTATGGGAGATGAGACAACTTTTCCCGAAGTGTAATAGTCCACATAGATAATTTCTCTTACACATGACGCCTGTTTGCTAGGTTTTCATCATAGTACTTATCCAAAGTGCCATAAGAATGGTTTTCACTATTGGACAATTTTTTTTTCTTTACTATTTTTTTTTTTTGTTTTTGTTTTTTAGTGTCACCAAGACGTCTATTTGCCAGGTTTCCATCAAGGCATTTTTTTTTTTCAATTTTTTTTGTATTATTCTAGATGATCACTTTGATGGTGTTGATGTAGATGCCGATGTCATGATATGCCAATAGTAACCTTTACCGAGTAGTTGTCTTGTCAAGATAATAACACTTGTATACAACTGATCGATGTTATTGTGATCCTTTCTGATATTCAAGTTAGCCTTATCGAAATATGCCCATCGTGATAAGGTTCTATGAGAGTCCTTATGATAAAGTTTTGCTGCCAAGATGCGACGGGTTTGTGACATGGGATTTTTAGACTTTAGGCGAGATGTAGGATTATGATGGATGATGGTAGGTGTGGATGGACTATTTGGCATTTTGGATGTAGGAATTTATATTTTCCAAACTTGGGGTGGTGAATGATGGAGTTTGGAATTTTGATTGGGATAGTGTTTGGAACCATGACTTTTATATGCCTTGTGTGATGACCATTTTGATGGAGGTGGACATTTATTATGTGTGGGAGACCTCTTTTCTTGTGGCTCCACATTTTGATTGTATATTGGAATTGAACTCTTTTCTTTACTTGATCCATTTTTCTTTGGGATCCACTTTATCTTTATTTGTCCTCTTGGATTTTTGCATTCAATGGCCTTTGGTATTTGATTTCGGGCTTTAGGCTTGTAAGACTTGTTTTTGTTGGTTCCAATTGATGGGTTTAACTATGTTGGAATTATGGTTTATGGTGTGGATGGAAGGAGTGTTGGAAACAAACTTATGAAAATGACTACTCATGGCCCCCATTTTGATGTTTGTATTGGATAAAGTGTCCCCTAATATCATGGAGGTATCACTAACATCATTTGATTTTATGATTGAAGAATAGCCAAGACCTTGTTGTCTAGGATTTTCATAAAACTGTATTGGTTCTCAAATTCCTTGCTCATGTAGGCCTAGTCATTTTCCTTGATATTGCATACTCTAATAGATTCTATTTGCGATGGGGTATTTGTTGTTTTGAAAGCAAGATGCTAACCCATTATTATTTAGTTGGAAACCATTGCTTTGAATTTTCTCTTCTGCAAGAAACCCTGCTTTGACAAAGGTGGATGATCCTAGTTGGTAGGATATTGTGGCTTTATCATTCATCATTCTTGTCTCTTCTCGGTCATTTGGGACATCGATTTGATCCATGGTAACTTTTGCATCTTCTTCTTTGACTTGATCCATGGTAGCTTGTTTATGTTCTTGATCCGTAGTAGCTTTTTTATGTTCTTCTTTGTTGATCCATGTCATTTGTTTGATTATCTATGTGTCCAAAGGAGGCAAGTGTCTCATTTTGGGAAATGGAGGTGCATGAAGTTTGGATAGAGTCGAATTCAAATGCTTGGTCATGGATGACATAAAGGTCGATGAGTGGATTGTTTTGGATTTCATGATCAATAGGAGTGTCTTGATCAAAGATGGGTTTGTCTTGGGTGACATGATTGTCTAGAAGGATTTCTTGGATGGACTTAAGGATGGGGTCATGGGATGGACTACTTTGTTCTTGACATGAATGGGGATCTATGTTATCATGATTTGGACTTTCCTTTTGACATTTATCCCAAGGTCTAGGCAATGAAATGTGATTTTGGAGACCATGACTAGATGTATTTTTATTGGATGAAGTTGTAGATTGGGATGGAGTGGATTGGAATGGATTAGTAGAAGGTTAGTTATGATAGGATGTAGACTCTTGTAATAGATTAATGGAAGGTTGGCTAGGATAGGATGTGGAGTCTTGTAATGGATTTATGGAAGGTTGGTTTCCCTTGTCAAGGTTAGGATAGGGATGTCTAATCGATGTTTGTTGTGGATCAATGGTATGGATTGTGTTTAGTGACTCTTGGTAGTGAGGGTAGATGGATGGAGGATTAAAGCTCATGGATGGTTGGTATGGAGGATTGATGAATTGTCTTTTGAAGTCTAAGGCTTTTTGGGCTTGACCATTGTGGATTAATTGGTATTCAAATTGACTACGAAGCATATAAAGATAAATTGAAGACATGGTAGTGAGTTTGGATTAGGATGGAAAATGAGGATGAGAGGTTTGGCTTGGAGATGATGTGGATATCTTGACTTGGAGGAAACCTAGATTTGTTTATTTTTGAAATGTTTCTAATGTTTTTGGATTTTTCAAAATGATGATACCAAGATGAAGACTCAAAGTGATAAGATGCCAAGATGTCAATAGAAATAGTGTCACAACATGGTCAATCTCTTAAGTATGTCTAAGACTAAGGTATGCCAAATGTACTACAAATGTGAAGGGATGATGAAGGGTGGAAATGGTAATATGATCTAAGAGGATGACTAAGGGTGTGAAAATTATGAACCTGTGGCAAATCTAAGGTAAGGTTGCTTAATCAAACTAAGATAGCCAAGGTTAAAAATCTAATTTATCAAGACCTCAATGATGGTAAGGACTAAAATGACAAGTTGACAAAGGTGGTGCCAAACTAGCCTTGTGAGTTAAGGAGCCAACCTAAATGACAAGGGACTAAGAGGATGGAAAAGGTGAAGTCAAGATAAATCTAATTTTGTCACTATGGACTACTTTAAGGTTTGACAAGTTTCCAAAGCCAAGATCTTTAGCAAGGTGTATGCAAGCTCAAAGATGACCTTACATTTGGCCTATGGTAAATGAAAGTAATGCAATGATGGAAGAATGTATGGATTGAAAATGGCAGGTCTAGAAGTTTGCAAGTCTATGATCAAAGGATAGGATGATGCTTAGGACTGATCAGAAAATGGACTGTCTCAGTTTTCCCCTAAAATTTTTAATGACAAGCAATTGTGTCGTTTTAAGTCTCAGTTGTGGGTTTCTGTGATAGTTGTGGCATTTTGAATGTTAATCGCAGTTAATAGTTTTCCTTGCTAGGTTTTGACTGATTTTTGACCAATTTTGGTGTGATTTTGTGAAATTAATTTTTGGAAAACATAGTAAACAGTCTGAAAACACTTGTTTGGTCTGGTCTGAGTGTGAAAATCTATAATTGCAATGTGTATGAAAGCACTTGTAAACAATGCACAACTTAGGCTGGAAAGAGATACTACTTGTTGAGTCCCTACTTGGATTGCTCCAAACACTTAAACAAAATGAACAACTAGCGATCTTGGTGACACTGGCTCCCCCTTACACAACAAGGCATACATAAATCTTTTACCCCCGAAGATTTGAAGAGCTTATGGGCCGAGGGATTTCTTGTCTCTGTAATGAATAGTGAATGTAGGGTGGCTTTGAAGGTCCGACCTTTTGCACCAAGAAGTAAAAGGGTTTTTGGCCTCTACAACAAGTGGTTCTTAATCCGTGTTTCAGGGTAATACTCGTGGCTATACATGTGACGATTCACTCAATTAAGAGGCCTCACAGTCCCTTCGTTAGAAAGGATTTTGACACATCTCAAGGATACTGAGGGAGACATTTGCCAATATAGGACATTTGCACCTAGTGATTGAAGACATTCCCAACAATCACAATTATTTATATAGAAAATTGAAACAAAGTACTGTATGGGTCGTTCCCTCTCACAAGTTGGGAGGAAGGCCCTCTAAGGGTAAAAAAAGTGAGATAAGTATGTTGTTTTTGATCTCCAGGATTGCACAAAGAACAAGGAGAGAGCATACACAACACCTTTTTCTCACACTCACATGGGGTTCATTTTAGAAAGAAAAATCCCAAAACCAAATGTGTGGGTGGTTATGTAAATGTCTAAAAGATGCTTTTGATTTTCAAGATCACCAAATGGTGCGAGAAAAGAGCATACACACCTTAAGACAAGTTAGAAACCAAAAGACAATAAAGACACTAGTTCTTTTTAAGCCCAAATCCAAATGTGAGGAAGACACTAAATGCAAGATTGTTGTCAATTTTAAGTCCCAAATGAGTGAAAATGCAAGTTCTTTTTAACCAATGAGTGAATACATTCAAATTGTTGTAAATTTTAAGCCCAATGACATGTAAATGCAAGGTTAATTTTAAGCCCAATGAGTGTGATTAAACAAAACTTGCAAAATGAGGCAAAGTAACAAGTTAGAAAAATAAAAAGAGAATGCCTCCTTTCCACCTATGCCACAAGCTACAAAGCCAATATTAGTATCACAAGATGCCTAAACTACCAGATGCAAAAAGATAGAATTGAGAAATCCTAAGAAATTTAAATATTCTAAAAAACAGGCAGTTGCTTCACTGAAACTAGCAGTTGTGTCACTTTAGCTTGTAGTTGCATCACTTTAGCTTGTAGTTGCGTCACTTTAGTTGGCAGTTTCGTGACTTTAGCTGGCAGTTGTGTCACTTTAGTTGGTAGGCACAAAAAAACATGTTTTTCATGTAAAAAATGCTACCGTTAACCAAAATATGGGGTAAATATATGAAAATTCATTTCTCGATCCTTTGGGATGCAACCATGCTATTTATTTGACCTCAAAAGGCTCCCAAAATTGTGATTTGCAAGATTTGTCAATAGTATCTACATCCTTTAAGACAAAAAACACAAAAAAATTCCAAACAAAGAATTTCAAACAAGAGGGTTAGTAGTTCATGTTGGGTTCACCAATGTAAATTAGGGTAAAATCATCAAGGTTAGAAAATAATGTATATAAATCAAACCCTAATAATCAATGCAATACAAATAAACATAAATACATAAAACATAAAGCAATATCACCATAGAGTCTTCATGCCATCATTGATTCACCTCCATTGCCCTTCTCCATTTTGCTTGAATATGATAAATTCCCTTAGATTTTGAGTGTGCAATAATAAGCCTATGACAATGACTAGCAAAATATTTAAGATAAAGAGGTTGTAGGAGAAATTTAAATGAATAATTAAATAAAAAAATATTATTTAATTATAGAGGACATGTGACATATTGACTTTTTCATTAAATAATAATTTAATTCAAAAGTGGGAGGAAAATGACAAATTAGTAGGCAATTAAATACATAAAATTTATTTAATTTAATGATAGAAAAGGTTAATGAATAATTAAAAAAATTAAGGTAATTATTTAATTATAGTTGAAAGATGGATAAACAATTAAATAAATAAATAAAATTTATTTAATTGTAGTAGAAAGGGACATTAGTGACGAAATGAAATAAATTTTATTTATTTAACTAATCAAAGAAGAAATAAAAGCTAGCAATAAATTAATTAAATAGTTAAAATTATCTAATTAATAGAAGACTTATGACATTAGACAAGGGAATTGACAAGGAAAAATGGTATTACTAGGTCTAGGACATTTTTCAATGTCTATACGAAGAAATACAGATTAAAGACATTTCTCCCAAACACCTCCGCAATACACAATTCACACATTGGTGAACACATATTCTTCTACACAACGATCCAACACACCAAATCTTGAGTATAACACCTTTGAACTATTCTCACCAACATATCCAAATCGCATAAGCAAATCTTCAACCTAGAAAAAATGTGAAGCACCACAAGAACACACCTATGTAACCCAAAACATTACTACAATACAATGTTTCCTCTTTTTATTTAATTTTCTCAAAAGCACTTGGAAACCAAACACCAGAGACACATCCTCATCATCTTTAGTACTTCGTCAACATGACAAAACTAATAGAAACTCAACTATAGATCATAGAAGCTTATCACAAAAACACTAGAGGTTGACACTAGTGGCTTTACTAATGACAACATAATGCAACTAATTAAAACATCAACTGCTCAAAATCTTGCAACAATATCATTCAACAATAGACATCAGTGACAACATAGGCTTGTTGACATCAATGGAAACACTAACTGCTCATACTTGCAACAATAAGGAGGTGGAAGATACTAAGGGGGTCAAGTTTGCAAAGACCAAGCTAAAAGGTCATGCCAATATTTGGTGGAAGTATAGTTAGAAAGAAATAGAAGAGGGAAAGCAAAAATAACAAGATGGGATTAGATGATAGAAAAGCTAAAGAGACAATTCATTCCTATTGATTACGAGTTAGAGTTGTTGAAAATGATGCAAGGTTTGAAGCAAGCAGGTAGGTTTGTCAAAGAGTATACAAATGAGTTTTATAGGGTCATGATAAAAATAAGCCATTTTGAGGCCAACACGGAAAAGGTGGCCTGTTATATAATGGGTTGAAGCCAAGCATTCAAGAGGAGCTAAGTTTGGTCAGGATGACTACTATTGAAGATGCTTATCAGTTTTCCCTAAATGTGGAAGAGAAGTTGAATAAAAGATTTGAAAGCAAGAAAAGAGGAAGAGGTCATGGTGTAAGGACTAGTGAAAGATCATATAGAGGAAAAAATGAAGACCAAAAGAAGAAGGAAGAAGCTAACAACAATTAGAACCAAAAAGGAGATAATTCCTACCACCCTCGTGAGAAAAATAATGGTGACCAAAGAGGAAGAGGAAGGTTTGGATGAAGCCCTAAAAGAGGTTTTGTGGAAATTGTTTCCAATGTGAAGGACATTAGGCATATGAGTGTCCAAAACATCAAGGAATGGAAAGTAGAGGATTTGAACGCAATGCACAAGTTGTATGTGTCGATGAAGATGTTGCATATGAGACTTTTGAAGATTCTGAAAGAGGATATTTTCTTGTCACAAAGAGAGTCTTGATAAATGAGGAGAAGCTCTAGTACAAAGGAAGAGTTTATTTCGCACAAGGTGCAAATGTGAAGGTAAAATTTGTAATGTTATAATTAATAGTGGTAGCATTGATGATCTTGTTTCAGAGGAGATAGTCAACAAATTATAGTTGGAGAGGAGACATCCACATCCATATTGGATTGCATGGCTGCAAAAGGACATAGAGCTTTTGTCAATGAGCAATGTTTAGTGAAGTTCAAGATTGGGAATTATTGTGATGAAGTATTGTGTGACATAATGCCTATGGATGCTTGTCATATGTTATTGGGGAGATTGTGGCAACTTGATTAGCATGCAATACATGATGGATATGCGAACACATATTATTTGACAAAGGATGAAGCTCGCCACAAGTTGAAGCCCCTGAAGGAAGTGGAAGAAAAGGTATGTAGTACTACCATAATTTTTTTAGTTGGAAATATAAATTTTTGGATAGTATGAAGCACAAGCATGTGTTATGCATTGATTCCTAGAGTTAATAAAGAAGAAGGTGAAGGTGATGATATACCAATAGAAGTCTCAAATTTGTTAGAGGATTTTCATGATATTGTGTCAGATAATATATTTGAGGGCTTGCCACCAGTTAGGAAGATTAGTCACCAAATGGATTTGATACCAAGAGCCAGTTTTCTAAATAAAGCAACCCATAGAATGATTCTTGCAAAGAATGAGGAGTTGAAAAAACAAGTTCAAGAGCTATTCAAGAATGATTCAAGAGATTTTGAGCCCATGTGCGGTACTTGTATTAATAGCACCCATGAAATATGGAGAATGGAGAATGCATATAGAATCTCGAGCCATTACCAGAATTATAATTAAATATAGATTTCCATTGCCAAGGATGGATGACCTTATGGATTGTTTGAGTGGATCCAATTACTTCACAAAGATTGAATCGATGAGTGTGTTGGAAATAAGTGTTGTCATTGATGTCAACCCAAGATGTGTTGTCATTGATGCCAAAAGTGTATGCTAAAGAATGTATAATACTCTGGAGATAATGGAAGTGTAGAGATATTTGTTGGTATTGTCAACAGTGCAATATGAGGTTGAAATGGTAATTATTTTGATGACTAAGTATGTTGCAAAGGTTGAATCAAAAGTTTTGAAATGTTTACAGTGTTCCTAGTTTGATATCATTCTAGGTTTGTGTAGAGATAAGTTGCAAAATATTGGCTAAGGCATGTATAGTGTATACTTTGAGGCAGAGTCATAGCATTTTGGTCCACATCCCTCTACAGTCCAAGTTTTTGTCTTGTAGTTCAAAAGATAAGAAATGTGAGATGTGAAGGTGGTATATCCAAGATTTCATGTTATCAAAACTTCTAAAGTGAAAGTTATAAATAATAGTGTTTTGGAATGTGCTATGGCAGTATAAAGTGTTGATAAGGGACTATTGGAATACTTTACATTCCTTATATAAGACAAATATGTTCGTGAAGAATTGGGAATATGTTCAAAAATTTATATGGATTATTCCTTGTATGTCTTAGGTGTTTTGGTGGTTCACAAGACCAGTTTTCATATGGCAGAGTTGTACAGTGGTCCTAGGATGCTTTGTTTCTTTACTTTGATATATTTCTCCTCATGTGCCAACATATGATGACCAATTTCTTTAGGAGAAGATTGAGGAGATATTGTGCATGGAATAAATTTCTCATATTTTTGTTCGTGTGATTTTTTTGATCTCTCCTTGATGGTATCAAGATGAATAGTTGGCAATTTTGGTGGTGTTGATGTTGTTTGGGCCGACAAGATTGCCTCCTTCATTTGTGGTTGATCCTAATTAATTAATTTTTCCTTGAAGGATGTGTTGAGATGGTCTTTGGTTTTGGTATGTCATGTGTTGATCCACAACTCTTCTTTTTATATTGTATATGCTTGGAGCCGACCTATGTGATATCATACGTTTCTTCTAAAGGTTATCTTGGAGGGACCTAAGGGTGATCCCACAATACTGGTTACAATTTGGAGATCCTGATTTTTGCTGAAATCACATATTTTTTAAAATATAATGATTTAAGCCTTTAAAAGTTCCATTTAAATGATTCCAATTGAAGAGGGTTTGATCAAACCCCTTAGAAACCCCCTTGGATAGAACCCGCTAGTTTTAAATCATACCTATAACAAAGTCTCCTTTACACCTATCAAAATGGTGATAAAAAACCACTTTTGATTTACCTTTTGGGGGATCAAATGAATTCATTTAAAAATTATTTTTTGTAAGTATGTATTCCCTATTATAAGCTTCCCAAAAAGTATAATTTTAAATAAATTTAATTTTATTATTATATTTATTTTTTGTTTCTTTGTGTATATAGGTTTTCAATCGAAAATCAAGCTCTTGTTCCATTACGTGGAAAATAACATATTATCAATTTTTTTTGAAAAATTATCGCTGCAATTGATATTGATGTCCCCCATCCAAAAAGAATTTTGATACATACAAAAAGGGTTATGTTTTAGCTAGTAAATCATGTCTAAATCTGTAACTAGTTTGACTTTTGAAACTAATTAAGAAAAAATATTCAATGAAATGTTATGAAACCAATTCCATGCACTAGATATCATACATACAACTCTAAATTTGAAAAAAATAGAATTTTATCCTTCATAGAAAAAAGTGTGTTAGCAAGTAATGTCACTCCTTTAAAATGGTGTTTACTATTAAAAACTAGTTTTCTAAGATGGAAAAAGAAGTGCAATTTGATTCCAATTTTTTAAAAAAGTATATTTAGAATCTACAAAAATGTCACAAACTCATTAGTTTGCATCATCTTCATAAATTCCTCTAATGGTTTAGTCACTATAGGTGCCCAAAAGTGAAGATTTAGCTACAAAAATTGGTTCAATGTCCACCATTAAAAATTAAACCCATATTATGGGATCACCCCTAATTAAGGTTTTGAGTTATTGTGGAGGATATATATAGAAGATAAAATTCATTTGTGAAGGTGTTGAATGTGAAAGAATTGTGATTGAATAGTATCTTGAATATGAAGTGTGAGAAGTCCGTGTGAAGGGTTAATTGTGCGAAAAAGGAATTGCAATATCAACATATGTTGGATGCTTCTTCATAGAAGTTCATATTCACATTTCTCATTATAATTTTCATGTATCCTACTTTGAGATAGTGAGTTAGGTCCTTTGTATCTTTCCCTAAGGTTGTACACCTTAGACTGCAAGTCCATTGGCAGTGAGCCTAAAACAATATTGTAATCTTTATAAGCAGTGAGCTTTATTGTGAGTTAACTCATTGTGGTTTTAACTCATTGGGTTTTCCACATAAAAATCTTGATGTGCTTGTGTGGTGCATGATTTATTTTTTGTTCTTATTTTAGTTTATGTGATGTGATGTTTTAATTTGCAAATGGGAATGATTAAGTTTTAATATATATGTTGATTGACCCCCTCTTTTAGCATTTCATTGTGTTCTTGATAGAGTGGGTATCATCAAATCCATATCAAAGAGGGAGATGAGTGGAAGACAACCTTCAAGATTAAAGAGGGCTTGTATGAGTGGTTATTCATACCATTTTCGTTAGCCAATGCACCAAACACATTTATACAACTTATGAATGAAGTATTGGAAGAATTTTTAGGAAAATTTGTTATTGTTTATTTGGATGACATTTTGATTTTTAGTAAGACATCGGAGGAGCATCTAATGCATATTTGAAGAGTTTTTGAGAAACTAAGGGAGGATTTGATTAATTTGAAGAAATGTAGTTTTATGAAGAAAGAGTTAGTGTATCTAGGATTTGTTATCTTGTATGAGGGTCTTAAAATAGATCTAGAAAAAGTGAGGGCTATCATTGAATGGCCTACATCGAGGAGTGTTATAGAGGATAGATCATTTCATGGTCTAGCAATATTTTATAGAAAGTTTAGTAAGAATTTTTGTAGTATTTATGTACCCTTGTAGAGGAGGAGATTTGCTACTCTCAAGATGACGAGGTATTGAGGAGAAAATAACCCTCAACTAACTCAAAAGACACAACTCAAGTGACAAGATAAAATGATGAAAAAAGTGTCTATTTATGTTTGATGTAGAATTCAAAGGTGAGAGTTCTAGAAACCAAAAGAGAAGGTCACAAAGGTCTTCTAGACAAACTGATGAGCTCTCGAGCAAGGACAACAGTGTGGTATCCCAACAACGTGCTGATGTTTCGTATGGACTGAAAATCGAGAATGTCCCAAAAACAAGGAGACTACTACAATTTTGATTACTAGGAACTCTTAAAGTGCGGGAAAATAACAAAGAATAACAACTAAAGTAATATAAACTAAATGAAATATGGATAGTAAAACGAGAGGTAAGGAAGAAAAAACTCATAAGAAACCAAGAGATGAAGCCTCCAACAAGGAAATATCTTTGATACATGCACAAATAAGACCAAGGAAAAATGTTGGGGCTATTTTGGGGCTTACCTTAGTCAAACCCCTATTTCAGCATTTCCACCTTCACAGATAGCTAGGTAGGATCAAGATAGATTAAGAACATAAAGCAGAGATGTGTGATATAAACAAACCCTACAAAGGAGGAGAACCCATATCACAAATATAAATAAATGAAGATGAGTTTATATAGACAAGATTGTCTAATATAAAATAACAAGAAAAAGTTACCAATAGCCTATGATTCTCCTCTTGAGTTGATAGACGTGAAATAATGAGGGGATAGAAAGTATTTCAAGTGGACTACATGAGAAACCAACAGTTTTCATATCTTGAAGAAGAAAGTCACAAAACAACCTATTCTGGCACTTCCAAATTTTAATAAGGTATTTCAAGTAGATTGTGATGTTAGTGGCAGTGCCATAGGAGCTATTTTGAGTCAAGACGGTAAGCCCATTATAGATTTTAGTGAGAATTTGAATGACTCTAAAAATAATTATTCTATCTATGATCAAGAGTTTTATGCTACAGTTCAGGCTTTGAAGAAATGGAGACACTATTTTTTTCCAAAAGAGTGTGTTTTATATATTGATCCTTAGGCTTTGTAATATCTTAATAGTTAAGGAAATTTAAATCAAAGGCACTTAAAATGGGTTGAATTCTTGTAGATTATACTTTTTCTTCAAAGCACTGGAGTGGAAGATCAAACAAAGTCACAAATGCCTTAAGTAGAAGGAAAAATATGTTGATCGAGATGAAGGTAGAGATTGTTGTGTTTGATGAACTGAAGAGCTTGTATCATGAAGTTCCAAAATTTCTTTGAAGGATTGTTTAGAACTTGTTACTTTGGATAGGACAAAATCGTTGGATTTCTTAATCCAAGATGGGATATTGTTTAGAGGAATCTAGTTGTGCAATTTTAGGAGTTCTATGAGAGAGAATCTGATCAAGGAGAAGCATATTGGAGGATTGCGTGGACACTTTGGTTTGGATAATACTATTTCTCTTGTTAGTGAGAATTATTATTGGCCAGAGTTACAACAAGATGTGAGGAAGTTTGTATAAAGTTGTAAAGTATGCTAGATGGATAAAGGGCTAAGCCAAACTACTAGGCTATATAAGCCATTACCTATATCAGAGAGGCCATGGGAAGATATTAGAATGGAATTTGTTCTTGGTTCACCAAGGACACAAAGAGGACATGATTCAATATTTGTTGTGGTAGATAGATTTTCAAAAATGACACATTTCATTATGTGTCATAAGACCAGTGATGTTCACATTGCAAAGTTGTTTTTCAAAGAGGTGGTAAGACCTACATGGTCTACCAAAGAGTGTAGTTTCAAAAAAAGATACCAAATTTGTTGGTTATTTGTGGAAGACCTTATGGAAGAAGTTGAAGATAAATTTCAAGTTTAGTTTTGTACACCATCCATAGACTAATGGACAACCACAAGAATAATTTTCTTATAGCAGTTATGTGAATAAGAGTATTGATAAATCCCCATTCTAGATTGTATATGGAATTATTCCTAAGAATTCTTCTGAGTTGAGGAAGATGGAGAGAGGGGAAAAGAGTAGTGTTGAGGCTATAGATTTTGTAGAGGACTTGAATAACTTGGACAAAGAGGAAAGAAATAATATCAATAAGATGAATTCTTAGTACAAGGCTAAGGTAGAACAAAAGCAAAGATTTAAGGAATTCCAGGTTGGAGATGAAATCATGGTTCACCTAAGGAAAGAAAGGTTCCCAATAAGAACATATAACAAGTTAAAAATGAAAAAATTTGGACCATGCAAGATCTTGAAGAAGCATGATTCAAGAAATGCTTATGAAGTAGAGTTGGTGAGTGGGATAAGTATCTCTCCTATGTTCAACATTTATAATTTGACAGAGTATCATGAAGGAGATATGGATGATGGACCAATAAACGATAAGTGGGATATTCCAAAACCTACTTTAAAGAAGAGATGGAAGAAATTTTGGATAGTCGTGTTGGTAGAAGTACAAAAAACATGTAGTATGAAAAATATATAGTTAAATGAGAAGGAAGGTATATTGAAGATTCATCATGGTTGTCTAAGGAAAAGATTGAATGACTTGGTTTTCCTCCAACACCAGAGAAGTGACAAGGCCACTTCTCAAATTATCTTGGGTGTTTGATGCATGAGCATCCAGTGGTGTAGGGACCATCTCACATCACCCATTTTTTTTTTCTTATTTTCTTTTGTAGTTTTGAGTTCCATGATGACACTTAAGGGGTGTAAGATAGTCAGAAGTCAAAAAAGGTAAAAATTGATCACTTATTATATTTATTAAGTCAACCTAAATAGGCTTGCATGGACTTGAAAATTTACCCCAAGGAGTGAAATTGAAAAATGTATCTGATGGAAAAAGAAACATCTCAATATATTGTACAATTTGGGAGATATTGTATCTGATGGAAAAAGAAACATCTCAATATATTGTACAATTTGGGAGATATTATTAAAGTTTTTTTCTCAAGAAAATTCTCCAATACAACTTCACAATCAAATTTGAAACCCTTAGAAGCCTAAAAAAGCTCGAAAGAATGGACAAAATGATCTTTAGATATTTTACTATTGTATATCTCTTTGAAAAATTTCCAATGATATATTATAATAGAAAATTAAACACTTGAGTCAAAAGTTATGGCCTCGAGAAGCTATTCCACCAAAAATTGAATTTCAATAAAATATCTTCCTAGGCGGGAAATTGAATGACTGGACTTTTGGCACAAAAAAGGGGAGAGTTACTCTTTCTAGAACATTCTAAGGTGATTATTGGTGTCAAATAAAGGGTGGAAGTGAGGTTATAAGAGGTGGCTCCATTAGTGTAAATTGTGGCTTTGAGTAATATATTTTCTTAGAGAGTTGATTTTATTTGTAATAAATCAAGGCCATATAGTTGTAGCATTGCTTTTTAAATATGTAATTTCATTTTAAAAAATAATCAAAAGTGAGCTATTTTTTTGTCCTGTATTATCTGTGTTTATATTTGTTGTTGTGTTTCATGTGGGTTTTGGGTGGAGTATCCCCCTCATCAAATGCATGTGATATGAACTAATGAATTATTTACAATTTGACTTTAGAACACACAATAATTGCCATGTAGTACAACATTAGACAATGATGAGTTCTTAAGGGTGGTTTCAAAGTAACTCATCAATGCACAATAGTAGGGAAATTTAGTAGGAAACAACCACATATGTGGGGCTAAGGACACAAGTAATGCTCAATTGGTTGAAATGTGGGCCCATAAAGACATTAAGTTATTTGAAAAGGCTACAAGTATTTTGCATGTGGTCAAAAATTTTAGTGAAAAGGCATGTTGGATGTTGATTCATAGAAATATTGGAACCATAAGAACCAAATGGATAATTTTGGTGCTAGTGGATAAGAAATTATATTTTACAAAGTTTGGCCTTGACTAGGAGAATCCACTTTGTGATGTGAATAAACCCTTGTGCTAAGCAATTGTGCCTATTACTTGCAGTACAAAAAAGTATGAAGTCACAAATCTAAAGGACACTAAAATTTTAAAAAGAACATGGATTTAGTTAAGCTAAATACATGATTTCTTAGGCTTAACACATAATTTTGAATTGTTAATTATAAGTTTAATCCATATTACAATGTGGGATATTGACTAGTACATTGACTCTATAATTTTGAATTGTTAATTATAAGCAATTGTGACTGAATTATAAGTCAACACCAAAATATAATAGAAGTGCAAATGATAGACATAAGCCTTTGGAAATTAAAAGTTAAGGGTTTTTGGATGGGTTTAACATAAAATTTCAAAGGATTACACACAAAGTATGATCATAACATTTGATGGTAGATTTTTTTGGTTAATTATCTACAAGAGGCCAATAATGGATCTTGGTTAAGGACATGTGTCCCTTGCAAGTACAATAAAAACCAAATAAATCTCAAGGAATGTAAACCGCATATGACACTTAAATTGTAGACTAGAGTAAAAGGAAAACAAGACACACAAATACAAACCTCACCATAAATACAATGATAATCATGGCTATGCAAGAAAAAAAAAAAATAGAGTAAAATTATAGTGATATGTTCCTTTGATTGCTTTAGATGTTTCACATGACTGACAACTCTATAAAATCACCATCCATATTTCTTAAATAAAATTGTATTATTTTCATAATGACTCTTAATAACATAAGGCGTTATTTGAGTTTCAAAATTCCCATGTTATCCCTTAGCTTCAACTTTGGCATTCTGCATCAATACTATGTCTTTGTTGGGAAATATGTCTCAACCTTGCATCCTAATGTTCCTAATAATTAATCAATTCTAGGAAAATATTTATTTTGGTACCCCAATGTGGCAGGGTCATAACTCCTAGCTTGATTATAAGAAATTGAAGTTGTTGGAGGTGTTAGAAAGAAATCCAAAATACCTAAGTAGAGATGCAATGCATTTTAGTCCAAGAAAACACATTTGATGGACCATGAGGGCTAGAAACTTTGAAGGCCTCCAAAAATGTAGATTATAAAGTTGTAGAAAATATCAAAAAAATAGATTTTTGATATTTCCTAGATTTGACCATACAAATTCCATCCAAAATAACTTAGACCTTTATTAGATCATAAGGAATTTTTGAATGGGTTAGAATATGCCAAAATGTAGCACTGAGATTGAGGAGTCATTATGATATTTTATGATAATTATAAGAGGATCTTATGTTTTTAGTAGAGTAGATTATAACCAAATTGGGTGTTGGAATTTGGGCCAATTATGACACCATATTTGGGTCATTGTTTTGAATCATTTTTTAGTAAATACTTTTGGTTAGTGGTTTCAATTTTTCCTATGTATTAGTGCTTGAGGATGAAATTGTATGAGTTCCATGATTTGCTTGTTGGTATTGTTATGCTACTAAAATTGCTCTAGAATATGAATGTTGGTGATTCTCTTGTAATGCCATCACCTAATATTTTTATTGTAACCACATAGTTGTTAAATAATATAATTGGTTTTATTTCAAGTTTTGGATTTTTCTCTTGAAAGGGTTTTCCCATGTAAATCATCTTTTCTCTAACTATAAAATATTTTATTTTTTGTGCATACATCTCCTTAAAAGTTAGTGTAGGAAGCATTTACACATTATTTATTCCTTTCATTTGACATAAAAATTTAATCACCTTAGATTTTAACTAGTGTTAGAGACAAGGTCTTTTTATTTTTACTAATCTTGGATTGAGTGGAAGCTTACACAAAATAATATCTTTGTTGTAAAAAAATGGAAAGGACATCAATGATAGAGATGAATAAGTTTAAAAGCACTAACTTTGAGCTTTATAAGCTCAAGATGAAGGATATTATTATATATATACATCTATAGGTTGTCATATCTAGATCTAACCCACTATAGTGAATCAAGATAACTAGAACATATTTGAAAGAAAATTGATAGACCTTTTTAGGTTCTGTATGGTAGACATCATGTTGTAAATGTGTATTAAGAAGCAAATATAGTAGCTTTTTGGAAGAATTTGGGAGAGATTTAGCTAGCTAAATCCTTAATAAGTATTTTTCAAGGAAAAATTTGTATACTTGAAAGACAAATGATGTCAATTTTGTGGCAATTCACACACACATTCAATATGATTATGACCTAGTTGTAATTTGTTGGAGTGAAGATGGAGTAAGATTATTGCATGACACTACTATGTTCATTTTTAGACCTTTGGGATCAATTGGTGATGACAATGGGGATCACTACCTCTAAACTCAAGATGGATCAAGTACTTGCATCATTACTTTGGGAGGATATGTGTATATATTTTATTGAATCTACTTAAGAGGCCTTAAATATTCATGGAAAACCAAAAGAAAAAGGAAAGAAGGAGAAGAAAGACAAATCTATATATCAATCTCATGGAAAGACCAATGCTAAGTGTTGGAATTAAAACAAGCTTAGGAATTTTAGAAGAGATTGCAAGGATGATAAAATAAATAAAATTTTTTAGATGATGAGTTTGAAAAGTCTTCTTAGGATGATGGTGATGCATTTGTCACAACCTTGACAACATATACATTAGAAGGTGCATGGTTGACAGAATTTAGAGCATCCTTTTGTATGACCTTAAATCATGGTTTCTTTTCAAGGTATGAAGAATTTGATGGCAAGAAGGTGTACCTTGATGAGGGTTCTCATTTAAGAATTATTGGTTGTTGTCATGTTTTGATTAGATTCATTGATGAAAAGTGAAGGGGATCAATGGAGTTCTACACATCCTTAGTTTGGCACGGAACCTACCTTTAGTTAGCAAGCTTAGTGATGCAAGTGTGCACGTTTTTTTAAATGGAGGGTATAATATGGTGTAAGGATCTGTGATGCTCACTAATATTGTTTATGTGGGCACTTCATTTCAACTAGATGTATGAAAAAATTTATTGTAATAATCTTTTATTCCAATAGTGGAGATTTGTAGAAACTAAACCTTCAACATTGGACCTATTAGCAAAGAGTGCTACATCTACTTTTGGGGTCATGTTTTTTAGGTACATAAGGGTGCTCTTGCTTCAAATACCAAGTTTCTTATAGAGAGGATAATATTATGGCACCAAAGAATGGGAAATATAATAAGGTCTAAGAACTTTGAAAAATATAAATTTCATAGAGTTTGAATGATTGTACTATTGAATTTGACTTTTGTGAATATTATGTATATGAAAAATAGTAACATTTAGTTTTACTTTAGTTTTGAAAATCTTATAGGGTGTTGGATTTGATTCACAAATAAAATGGACATGAAACTAATGGAAATTATTAGAATCATGCTTAGTGGTTCCATATTGGAATATAAGTTTTCGTAAAATACATTTTTTGTGGTTTTTTACTTGGTTAATGGGTCTCCTACATCAAATCTTATTGAAAATATAATTATGGAGGTGTGGATAGAAAAATATCCCTCAATAAAATATCTTTGTGTTTTTAGTTGTGAGGCATACTCTCATGTGCCTAAGGAGTAGTCATAATTTAGATTAAGACATTTAAGTGTATCTTCATTAGTTATGGTGTTGGTGTGAAAAGGTGCAAACTTTGGAACCTTGTGGTTGAGATTTTTCTATAAAATAGAAGTGTTACTTTTATAGAGACTAAAATTTCTATAATTTTGTAGCCAAAAGAGGATGAGGAGAAAGACACAGTTCAATTTCCCCTTACAATCAAGAAAGTTGAACTAAAAAGTACTAAAGGAATTAAAGAGGAGATTGTTGTGCCTTGAACACATGCCCCATCTAAATGCCCCCCCCTTTTTCTCTTTTTACTTTGTAGTTCCCTACCTTTTCTCTTTAGGAGAGAAGTCCTTGAAATTTTACTTTTTGGAATCATCTTCCTGTTATTTATCAAGTTCACATCAAATAAGTGAGATTTGAAGTATTTTGCAACTAAGGGCCAAGTGAAAGTCATTGAAAAACACTTAATATGGTTTTAAATCCAAGATTTTACATTTCTCGAAGGTTTCATGTTTCATAGAATTCTTCGCTTTGAGAAATCTCTAAAATTTCAAAGTTGATCTAAATCCCTGAAATTCTAAAACCTTTTTAGAATTCCTCATAAGAAAAAATCCAAAAAATTCAAAAAAATTGAATTTCATTTTGAAAATTCAAAGCTCTTTCAAATTTCAAAATTTCCATTTTAGGAAAATTTCAAAATGTTTCAAAATTTTTGAAATTTCCATTTTCAAAAAAATTTCAAGATCCAGTTCAAAATTGCAAAATTTCTAAAATGGAAAATTTCTTGAAATGAAAAATTCTTCAAAGGTAATTTTTTTCCCCAAAAAAAAGGAATTTTTTTGAAGCCTAAAATATCTAAAATTCAAAGAGTTGATAAAAATCCCCAAAGATTCAAAATCTCCTAGGATTTTAGGACAAGGTAAAATCCTACGAGAATTACATGGCGAAACCAAAATCTCGAAAAGGTTTATTTTTGATGTTTTAAGGATTAGATTTTAGCATGTGAATTAATAATAATATTTATTAAATGTGGGAAAATGTGGGTTATTTTCCTTATAATTTGAGGTAAATTTGATATATTTAGATTTCTAAGGGAAATTTGTTCATGTTTGACTAACAAATGCAAGTTGAGAAGAGAGGAGATATCATAAAATTATTCTTGGAAGGAGATTAAATAAATCAAAGGGGGGCTTGCATATGGATTCGTGTCAATGCTTGTTGGCCTAGGAGGTGTTGCATATCCTCAGGATGCCAAGAGGGAAATCTGGTAAAGATTGTAATTGAATTAAAATAAATATTAAATGCAACCTAGGATTTAATGTTGGTTCACATAAGAATTTGTGCCAAAGTATGTGCTAGTTATTCAAAGTGTTTTGGGGATCAATAACAAAAAATTATTTTAAATTTTGAAATGAAGACAACTGTCAGGATAAGTATTTGTAACATAATTTTAAATTGGAGATAAAAAGGAATATTTTGTAGGCATTTAATGCACCTCCAATATTAAATGCAAATGTAAATCACCCTAATTTGGATAGAATTGAGCCATTGATCTAATATGTATCTCAACCCTTGATTTGTACTTGAAAATCTATAAAGGGGAGCTTTTCCTCATTTTGAAGGGTTGATCTGGAATTATTGTAAAGACATCTTGAAGTTAATACAAGTGAAGACATTGAAGTTCTAGTGTTTCTTTCATGTTACTTCTTAATATGTGCATGGTTCCTTCTTCCAAATTTAATTTCAGTTCATTTGTAATGATGGGAAAGTATTAAACTACTGCTCATACCATTTGTAATTTGTTGTTAGTAAGGTACTTTGTATGGTTTGTTTGAGCATTTCATAATGTTACTTCAATTGTGAATGTTTATGCATGTTGTGCCAGTGATTGGATATATGTATGAATATTTGTAGTTTGATTTTTTTTGAGTATTCCTTTGAAGATTACACTATTTCTACAACATTGTGGGTTTAACCCTAACTAAATAGGAATTATTTTTTGGAGATTTGTATATCTGCAACATTGGTCATAGTTATGATTGGCCTTAGGTTTTATATTTAGGATCTCTAAACCCTTGTCTTTTGAAATTTATTTTAAAATTTGGGCTAGTTTAGGAAGAAAACCATCATTTTAAAGTAGTCACATTTGATGATCAAAAGTCATTTTCAAATTGCAAATCTAATAATACAACTAGGTTTTTTACCAGTCTTCATATTTTACAAACCTTTGTCTTAACTCTAGTTGAACATTAGTGCTCCTTGTGAAACCAACATTACTTTAACCACTGAGTCATTTTTTCCAAAGTCAAGATTTGACAATCAAAGCCTTGGGGTTATCTTTTTGAATATTTTTGAAGTAAGGTTTCCTTTCAAGAGACAAGGCACTTTGTTACTTTGTCTATGTTGTGAATGTGCAAAAACACTCATCAACATAATTGGCACTAGAAGGAGGGAAACAATGAGATAGAAATTGAATGATCTTTCAAGTTGTAAGTTTGGGATATGATAGATTTCTTTACAGGTCAAAAATACAAGAAATTGAAAAAATAAAAAAAACTAAAAAATATGCAGAGTGATAGATAATAGTTTTTTGTCTCTTGTTGTTTAGAGAGTTACAGGGTTGACATTCCATAGTTTCAAGAGGTTCTAAATAGGCAGTTGTAGCCTAAGAGCATGTCTTATTTTTCCTTATTAGACCAATGTCAAATACATGACACCACTAGACACAATGAAATGAATTGTTTGACATTTTTGACAAGGTTGGACATGGCCATGGAAGGGAAAATTTTCTGATAGGATGTACCTAAGCTTGAGTTGTACTTGATATCAGATGAATTGTTTCCTATACATGATGATAGTACAACATTGGAAAGGTATACAAAATTCATTGTGAAGTTTATGCAA